>APFE030646846.1:140570-304975 GCA_000404065.3 Pinus taeda
TAACTCTGTTAATGCTTTAACTTCTAAAGGAGCAGATGCAGCATTATGGCATCATAGGCTTGGACACATGAGTGAAAAAGGGATGAAGATTCTTCACTCAAGGAATTCATTGCCGGGTTTGAAGAATGTTGATTTGGGCTTCTGTGAGAATTGCATTTATGGAAAACAGAAGAGAGTCAGATTTCTCAGAGTTGGAAAAGAAAAGAAGAATGAAAAATTAGAACTTGTGAATACAGATGTATGGGGACCTGCTCAGGTATCATCTCTTGGTGGCTCTCCTTATTATGTTACTTTTATTGATGATGCAACTAGAAAAACTTGGATTTATTGTATTAAGAATAAATCTGATGTATTTGATACTTTCAAGAAATGGAAAGCTTTGGTTGAGATTGAGACGGGAAAGAAATTGAAGTGTCTTAGATCAGACAATGGAGGTGAATATTGCAGCAGAGAGTTTGATAGGTATTGTTCAGATCATGGAATTCGCAGAGAGAAGACAGTTCCAAGAACACCACAAGAAAATGGTGTGTCAGAAAGTATGAACAGGACAATCATGGAGCGTGCAAGGTGCATGAGATTGCATGCAGGATTGCCTTTATAGTTTTGGGCAGATGTTGTAGATACTGTTGTTTATCTAATAAATAGAGGGCCTTCAAGTTCCTTGGATGGTGGTGTTCCAGAGGAAGCATGGATAGGTAAAAAGGTAAACTACTCTATTTTAAAGCCTTTTGGTTGTGAGGCCTTTGTTCATATTGATAAAGAAAATAGAACAAAGCTTGAAGCAAAGTCAAATAAATGTATCTTTATTGGATATGGTGTTAATGATTTTGGTTATCGCTTATATGATTATGAAAATCACAAAATCATTATGAGAAGAGATGTAATATTCAATGAAAAGGTCTTGTATAAGAATCAGTTGCAGGAAAAGGAACAAGAAAAGGAAAACAAGGAATATGCAGTTCTTGATGAAATCACTGAAAAAAGTAAAGGTGCCTGAAAATAATAATAATCAACAACCACAACAACAACAACCATCACAACTATAACAGGCACCCCAAACACCTGAAAGTGGTGTTAGAAGATCTACCAGGATAAGTAGACCCCCTGAACGATACTCTCCTTCATTATATTATTTATTGTTGACTGATTCCGATGAACCCGAATGTTATGAAGAAGCAATGCAGGTTGAAAGCAGGAAGAAGTGGGAGGTAGCCATGGAAGAAGAGATGGACTCCTTAATGCATAACCAGACTTGGGATTTAGTCAGGTTGCCTGCAGAAAAAACTACATTGAAGAATAAATGGGTTTACAGGTTGAAGGAAGAAGATGGAGGAAAACAGAGGTACAAAGCTAGACTTGTGGTGAAGGGGTTTGCACAGAAGAAAGGTATTGATTTTGATGAAATATTTTCTCCTGTTGTTAAATGACTTCAATTAGAACTATTTTAAGTCTAGTAGTAGTTGAAGATTTGCATATTGAGCAGTTAGATGTAAAGATCAAACCTTTCTCCTTGGGGATTTGGAGGAAGAGATATATATGCAGCAGCCACAAGGATATGAGGTAAAAGGGAAGGAGAAACTAGTGTGCAGGTTGAAGAAGAGCTTGTATGGCTTAAAACAGGCTCCAAGGTAGTGGTATCTAAAATTGGACAAGTTTATGTCTGAACAAGGTTATACTAGATGTCACTTTGATCATTGTGTTTATCTAAAAAAGCAAAATGATGGCAGCTATATTATATTGTTATTGTATATAGATGACATGCTTGTTGCAAGATCTAACATGCAGGAAATAAATGTGCTCAAAAGAAAATTGGCAAATTCATTTGCAATGAAGGATTTGGGAGCTGCAAAACAAATCCTTGGTATGAGAATAACTAGAGACAGGAAAAATCGTAAATTAACATTGTCTCAGAATGAGTACATACAAAAGGTGTTGAAAAGGTTTAACATGCACAATGCAAAACCAGTTAGTACACCTTTTGCTAGCCATTTCAAACTTAGCAAGGAAATGTGCCCAAAGACCCAAGAAGACATGGATTATATGTCTAAAGTTCCATATGCATCAGCAGTTGGAAGCTTAATGTATGCAATGGTCTGCACAAGGCCTGATATTGCACATGCAGTGGGAGTTGTAAGCAGGTACATGAACAATCCAGGAAAGGAACATTGGATGGCAGTGAAATGGATTCTCAGATATTTGAAAGGTACCACAGATCAAGCATTATGCTTTGGTGGTTCAAACATTTCTCTACAGGGATATGTTGATGCAGATATGGCAGGTGACAGAGATAACAGGAGGAGCACTACAGGATATGTATTCACTGTTGGTGGAACAACTGTCAGTTGGGTTTCAAAAATCCAAAGTGTTGTTGCACTTTCAACAACAGACGCAGAGTATGTTGTTGCTACAGAGGCTAGTAAAGAAATGATTTGGTTACAAAGATTTATGGGTGAATTGGGTAAGGAGCATGATATGGGCACGTTATACAGTGATAGTCAAAGTGCCATTCATCTTGAAAAGAACTCAGCATTTCATTCTAGGACGAAACATATATAGCTCAAGTACCATTTCATACGATTAGTGTTGGAAGATGGAGAGTTGAAGCTGGAAAAGATACACACTAGCCAGAAACCTGCAGATATGCTAACAAAAGTTGTAACCAGGGAGAAACTGAGAATATGCTCAGTTTCAGTTGGTCTTCAAGGATGATGATGAAGATGAGAAACAGCCAGGTCCAAAGAGGAGTCATAAATGGAGCAGCGATCGAGTTGCTACAATCAGTCTCCAAGTGGGAGATTGTTGGGTGTGGAGCTTGATTATCTTCTATATTCAAAAGTACCACCACATTGGACCCCAGTTCAAAATAGGGGCGGCAACGCCGCCCGCAAAATATTCGCTGCACGGGGGCAGATGCGACCTTTGGGAGCCCCCCCCTAGCGGGGGGTTTCGGGGGAAACGCCCCTGAAGCTAAAAACAACTGTAAAATTGCCTTGTAAAAGTATAGTAATTTCTAGTCAATCTGGGCTATTCATTAGGCGGATGATCTGACGGTAGAACTTATGTTTAGTTTATTGTTTTTTGCCCTAGAAGGCAACCCCTCTTTTTGTATGAGGGCATTGTATTTGAGGCTGTGAGATAGATGTGTATTCTGTGTGAGCGAGAAACAGAGAGGTGAGACTGTGAGAGAAGACAACGGATATTACAGCAGATTTGTTGTAGGTTGTGTCTCTTCATTTTGCTGGATAATAGAAAGGAAGGACTGGATGTTCGAGGTGGACGTAGCCCAAACTGGGTGAACCATGTATATCTATGTCTCTCTTGTTTTGTGTGTTTTCTGTGTTTATATTTCTGCAATATTTTATGTGTTCCATTGCTCCGTAATATATATAATATTCTAACAGAAATAATATTTGCAATCTCATAGACTTAGATGGAAATTCAACTACTTCTTTCGAGGATCTTGCCTCAATGGGAACCAATCACTTTAGAACCCTTTTCAAAGATTCCAGCTAAGCCATTATCGTTGATATAGTCAGATTGGACCTGTATTTTCCCAGCTTATCAACTCTTGAGGATAATGATAAGCTAATGGAACCAGTCACAAGAGAATAACTAAATAAGGTCATAAGTGGTTTTCAAAACAATAAAAGTCTTGGTTCAGATGGGTGGACAATGGAGTTCTTCAAGGATTTCTATGATCTCCTAGAGAATGATCTTCTTTGAGTCGTCAAAGAATCCAAAACCTCTGGCCACTTCCCTACCTCCTTCAACTCCACTTTCGTTTCCCTCTTCCCAAATAATAATGATCCCTCTTCTTTCGATGAATTATAGCCCATATCTCTCTGCAACTGCATCTACAAAATTATAGCCAAAACTATTTCCCTCAAAATTAAACATATCTTGCCCAAATATATTTTTGAGGAAAAGTTTGATTTTCTAGAGGGGCAGAAAATACATGAAGCCATTAGAGTAGTCCAAGAAGACCTTCATAGTCTCAAACATAGGAATGCTAAAGGGGTAATCATCAAAATAAACATACCCAAATAATATGACCATGTAAGCTGGCTATATATCATACTCCTCTCACTCGCCTCAATTTGTGATTAAACCTCATTAATTGGATCATGTGTTTCATCTCGTTAACTTCCTTTGTTGTTCTCATCAATGGATCAAACTCTCATTTTTTTTAAAGTTGAGGAAGGGTTACGACAAGGTTTCCCTCTACCCCCCACCTCTTCCTTTCGGTGACAAAAGGTCCTAGCCAAGCTCTTGAGGAGTCCCATAGAAGATGGGGATTCATGGGCCTCATGGTCACCCCCACCCTTTATATCACCTACCTACTTTTTTGTGACGACGTCCTTATCTTCAACTATGGATCCAGAATTATGCTTACTCTATAAAGAGACCTTGGCCTATTTGAAGCATAAACTAGTATGATGATAAACACCAGGAAATTTAATATTAGCCCTCTTGGTCTCTCTAATCGGGAGCTCAAAATTTATTTGCATTTCTTCCCTTTCAAGTTGGTTGACCTTGTCAATGGTTTTAAATATCTTGGCTTTCTCCTCAACCCAAATTCATATACAACTATAGATTGGAAATTGATTTTAGAAAAAATGAAAAAACACCTAAGAACATGGAGCACCAGATGGACCTCAAGGGTAGGTCATCTTTCCCTAATTAAATCAATTCTACAAGCCACTCCAGTCTACGAAATGTTTTTCTCATGGATCCCTAAAGCAATCCTCTCCAAAATCAAGAAGTTATGCTATATTTTTCTTTGGGTTGGTTCCTCTGATCACTATGCTTTCCCTTGGGTCAAATGGTCTAGAATAGTTACACCCAAGGCTTTGGGGGGTTGGGGACTGAAGTAATTTCCTTATTTTTCTCAAGCATTTGCAGCCAAATTTAGGTGTAGGTTAATCTCTACCAATAGACTCTAATCAATTGTTCTCCACAGGAAATATATCTCTCCTCTCTCCATTGAATACTATATTCACAACCCCATCAAACAAAGATCAAACACATCTATCATCTGGTCGGCTATTGTCAATTATTTCCCCATAATTGGAAATGGTATAGCTTGCAATGTAGGAGATGGTTCCAGAATCGAGATATGTGCCAACCTGTTAGGGTCCTATAATAATAGGATTCATAATTTTGAATTGGCTATGATTACTCTTGTAATATTGTACATACTTTTGCTTTCTAAAAAATGTTTTCCCATATTAAACATAAAAAATGTAAAGAGGGTAAGTCTTAAAAGAAAAATCAAAGGACTAAAATAAAAGGATCAAAAAAGAAAATAAGATATGAACCCCACCAAAAGAGATAAAAAAATAGATTCTGAAAGTGATGCAAATTCAAATGCCACTGCTTTTTACTTTTCCTTGCAAAATAAGATTGTGTGAAGCTTGTCAAAATTCCCACAATCCATGATGGTCAAATAGTTTAATCTTGATTCATTCATGCTTTAAATTTTATGTTGATAGATAGAGAATAAAGATCTAGCCAAACTTTTTAATCTTGGTAGATCAGTAGTTAGGTAAAGAATAATAATGAGCTCAATAGTTTAATCTAAGCCATTGGAAGGTATAAGATCAAAACTAGATAGTTTTCTCATCAAAGAAAAATAAATAAAGGGTCAACAAGCTTAAACGCACCCAATCAATGAAGAGAAAATGCTAGGGTAAATAAAGGGTAGGTAATAAAGGTTTGGAATGCATAATCTTGCTAGCTCAAATGCACAACATCATGCTTGATCCTATGTTTCATGTGCAAGAGGAATTATCAAAGAGAAAGGACATTCACAAAAGTTGTATGTTACTTTGGGGTATTTACCCTAAAAAATTCTATATAATTTTAAGCCTAGATACTGAAGCTCATTCACTAATTTCCTCTCATTTCACTAAACCCCTTACATGTCTAATTTATTAATTTCCCTCCATTACCCCTTCATTACGAATTTCCCCTTCTTGATTCCCAAGGACCCTTCCCTTTCATTTCCTCTTATTCTAATACATTTCCCCTTTCCCTAAACATTTCCCCTTTAAAAATCATTCTTCCCTTATCAATTTATCATTTTCCCTTGTAAACCCACTAAATCCCCCTTATCCTAAGTTTATTCTAACCTATAGTCCCACTTTATATATTTCAAACCCCCCACTTTATAATTCCCCGGCCCTCACAAAACCTTTGTATATATTTAACCCACTGCACTATTTATCCTTAAGCCCTGCCAATCAATCCTCGACTCATCCCTTGCAACTCCACCACACGATAACCCTCCAATCACCCACCTCCAAATCCAACAGCCCATACCCACATCGCGTGCTTCCATCGTCCAACTATTAAGATCTCAAAAGCACGTGAGATTCACAGTTTTTCCCAATCACCTTTTTGCTACATGGCAGCCCCACGTTATATCGCGTGCTCTAAAAAAATACCACCCTACACTGAAAAGTGGTACAATAAGCCATAATACTGCCTCCCCACATAGGATGAAACTGCCTATTATTCACACATTAATTCTACGCCCAAAATTAACCATTGTTGGTTAAAAACTAAAAAGCTACCCTTTTTACCCTTTTCACTATTATTTTATTACCAAGTAACCTCTGCTGACCAAGTCTAAACCCCGAAGCCTTGCTCAACCGTTTTAACCCCACTTACAACTAAAAGACACTTCAGACACCAATTTGAAGCAGCATAAAGACAATTGAAGCCTCAGAAAGCCTCCGCTACTCCCACAGAACCCTAACTACACACGAAATCGTCGTTTTCTAGGTATTCCTAAAAGCATCAAAAAGGCCATGTACTTAAACCTCTACACAGTGTTGATAAAAGGTTAATTAATTGAACTAATTAAAAATCCTTTCCAAACTAAAGAAACCCACTGTGCATCCAAAATCCCTTTCCTGTAGATTGTATTCACCTTTTGCACTATTCCAGAAGTCCTAAGCTTACTCCTTAAGCCAAATAAAGGTTAATTTAATAAAATAAGAAAAATTATGGCTTCCCAAGGCATTCTGAATGAAAAACCCCTGCAAACCCCTCACCAAGATATTGACCACCTCCCAATGGCCAACAAATATTTTCAAATTAAAGGCACAGTTTCCCCTAGCCATCTATTGAAACTCCAATGCTGGAGTAAAGACAAATTCCTCGACCACAGTGATGATATTCAGTTATGGGAATCAAATTTTCCCAAATACTTGTTCCCACAGGTATACTAGTTCCCTAAAATCATCCACCTATGCCAACTCTGTTATATCCCAATCCAAAGAGCCACAGTCTCTCCTAACTAGTAGATTTTATTTACAATCACTGCAGAGTCAATAAAACAAATGTTGCAGGTCTAGCCAAAACCAAATGAAACCCCATTTTCTATTGAGAACCTACTTGAACTATACTTGAAGCTGGACCTTCCCAAGAGGTCTCAATTTTCTTAGACTTTCATCCTAGAAGAGGCTCATATTCCTACAGACAGTCCTCCATAGTCTGCCACCATTTTCTCTGAGAGGGCCAGACAAATTGTAACAATGCTCTCTTGTATTCTAGGATATACCACTGATGAGCATGTAGATGAGCCTATACTTGCTTTCCTATATTTTTTTCACAGGCAAGCCTCCAGCTACAGTTTTCAATTTTGCCCAATTCTTACCAAACAGGATCCATGATCAGTTGATCAGATTGCAAAATGAAAGAGTATTCAAATACTCTTCAATATTGTTCCACATGTTCTTATATTTCCAATCAGACAAGTTTCCAATCAACATTCAAAAGTTGGACACTAAGGGCCATCCTAGAGCTTTTATCTTTTGGACACCCTTAATCTAAAAATATTCCATTGTTTTCAACTACAAGGAGTTCATTAATTCTTTCGTTCACCCAGTTGTCAATATGCTAAGCAGCAGCAATCAACCCAGGATCAGTGAGGAGATAAAGAGAGTTTTACAACTGTCTAAAAATAGTAGAATAGGAGACTGGTATTTATACCAGGACCACACTAAAATTAGGGTGTATGGATGCCAGCTCACTCCCTATAAGCTACCCAAATATCTCCCCATGAGGATATTTGCATTAGATGATGTAAATTTTCTGTCAGCGAGGAAGAAAACATAGTTCAAAATAAAAAATCAGCTTGGTCCTTTTATCTGTAATAATAGGGAGGCTGGAGAATAAGTAGAAAAATGTTTATAGAAAATGAAGTTCAGTAGCAGTTCCAAATGGAAGTGTGACCCTTCAAGTGTCATAAACAAACTAAGACTCAAATTTAAATTGAGTCCTTTTATGCATGATTCCAGGCCAGACATTTAAAAATATGCCAACTAGTCAGAGTGGTTGGAAAACACCTTGATAGATATGGAGAAACAGATGGATACTAGTTCCATTTTCCATACTCTAGCCCTGCAGGACAGAAATGTAAAAAGGACCAGGGAAAAGGGTTCTTGCTCAAACATAGATACAACACATGATGGATTTGAAATCATGTACAGGAAGAAGCCCAAGCTAAATCCTGTAAATGAGAAAGAAGATATAGTTGAGATAGTTAAGACACTTCAAATCATTAATACAGGTACACTGCTCAGAGAGAACACAGGTCCAGCAGTTTCAAAGGAAACTCATCAGCCTTCCACCTCATAAGTCTCTTCATCCAACAAACCAGTGGATAAAGATAAAGATATAAAGGATAAGTATAAAGAACTCAAGTTGAGAAATGAGGCATTGAAAACTAAAACCTATGCCCAATATTTCAAACATACTGCTAGCAATCAAAATAGGTTACTTTTAGCTTTTGACATTAAAATGGGTAAAATGCAAATGAACCTTTTGCAGCCCATAGTACAATAGCCAAAGTCATCAGCAAATTACAATAAAGAAGAATTTGAAGTTTTGGCCAAAAATTTTCATCCCATAGATCAAATTGAATTTCATAAAGAAGTAGGAGAAATGATATAATCAACAATGACCAACAAGGATATGTGTGTACAAAAACTCCAAAATTCTCTAGACAATATTATAGCACAATTTAAGCTAGAGAAAGCATCCTCACAAGCAAAGGATAACAAAATCAAGTCACTAGAATACTTGGTTATTAAGATTGGTTATAATCCAAATGACATCAAGGCAGCAGAAAAGCTCATAAAAAAGAAGAATGAAGACATTGCTGCATTAAAGAAGCAACTAAAGTTGCCTCCTTCTGAACATCCACAGACCAAGGAAGTTATAGAGAGCCAAAGCCAAAAAGATGAGATGATGGACCTCATTATGTAGTTAAATGCTCAATTAAAAGAAATGGAGAATGAAATGGATAAGTTAGTGCAAGAGAAATAGGCCAGCATGGAAGCAGCTACTGCCATTGTTCCTACAATTACTACAACAATTCCTTCTACTTTGGTAGCTTCATTGGCCCCAACAGCTCCAATAGATACAACACTTCCAACTGGATCAACAACTACATCAGCAATAGGTTCAACAATAATAACAACTCATCCTAGTGATGAAGCAAGTAAACTTATCAAAGCCATAGAAGATATGTCCATCCAAACCACTGAAATAAATAGACTTAAGGAACAAATAAAAAGTCTAGAGGATGAAAAGAAACTGGCTCAAATCATGCATAAGAATGAAGCTCATAAATCAAACAAGTTGAATGAAAGGATACAAAAATTAGAGAAGGAATTAACATTGAAAGAGCCACTCGCCCAAGTAAAACAACTTTTATGGGCCAATATCATTGACTTAGTCAATGATATTTGGCCATCTATACAGGTGATATTTGAGAAAAATGATTTGGTCAAAGAGGTTGGTGAGGCAATTCAGAGGGTTAAAGTCGAACTTTGAAATATGCCAGAAGAAGCCTCAAGAATAATCTAGTTCCTTAACTCAAAGAACAAGTATGAACTGCAGGAGCTTGGAATAGCTGACAGAATTGGGACCATACTAGAGGTAAAGTAGGTAATCACCAAGAGGAACCTGATGAAACAACTTGAGGATAAACACCAAACAATGGAGCTAGAAATAGCTAGGTTTATGGTAAAATTTGATGCTTTGAGGCAGAAAGGTCTGCCTAATCCATTGGTGATTAATGACAAGTTGATGCCACATGAAGACTATGATAAGAAAAGTAGAGAAGTGGCAAAGGAATAAGCCAAAAATTCCTCTATGAAAGGGATGCCTACAAGAAAATTCCTTTACCAGACTTTTGAGAACCTCTTTTACCTCTAGCATGAGGTAAAAGATATTTTTGTAAACAAGCCCATTTTTGCAAAATATAAAGAAACTGATGAAGTCTAGAGAAAAATGGTAAATATTAAATTACCAGATGCAAAGACTTGGGAAAAGTTGAATGATTTAATGTAAATACAGAGCAGTGAAGGTAAAACAACAGATCAGCTAAGTCAAAGAGTATCAGTAAAAGGTAGAGTAAAATGACAACTAGCATAGAGCAACAACCAAAGAGAGAAAACAACAAAATATCAAAACAACAAACAACAAAGTTAGTAAAAGAAAGGATAGCTAGCCTTTTAGTCTCCTAGGTGTCTCTATCTTCTTGCATGAAGATATTTTATTTCCCTTGAATAATTCCTAAAATAGTTTAGGATATTTTGAAACAGTTTTTGTATAAATACTTCATAATTTGAAGTATAGGGGGTGGATTGCTGAACATTTCTATAGCTATATTGATCTGAAAACCTGAGGGTTTATTGTAAACATTTTCAAGTCAGCAGACTGGACTGAGTAATAAAGGAATTGCATTACAAGATTCATGTGTTGGGCCACTTCAGTGAAGTATCTTTCATTTGTTAAATTTTTATTTTCTTAAGTATTTCACATACATACATGTTTTCCAATTTGAATGAAATGATTGGAATGTTAATACAAAAAAAAAAATTAAGTACACTCTATCATGAATAGTTATTCATTTTTATGTTTTCTTTCGATTTCCAGAGTAGGGAATTATTCATTTCTCCCTAGTTTCGATTGACCTATTTCATTTCCCTCATTATCCGATTTGAGGAATCCTTAACTACTTCTTGATCCTGATTGAAAAACCATTTCACCATTTAGCGTAAAAGATCTGAATTTACTCAAATAACTTACCCTCTGAACACTATCTTTAGAACTTGATTCAATCCTGTTTTCTTGACATTTGGACTCCATGGCCCAATGGTAAAAATACACTTATCTATCCATCTAAATCAGTGATTCCACCACGAAATCAAATCAAAAACCAACAGCTTAAATAACTAGACTAAAATCAATTAATCCAACAAAGTTAAATAATTAAGAGAGAGCCCTCTCTGAGCATTAGGAAGGTTAGATCCTGATCTCAAAAGTAGTTACCTCTATCATTTCTTTAAACACAACATGACAACCCTAGGGAACTTTTAGAGTGATAACACAACCCATGGGTAGGAAGAAATGGTGATCATCGATTCCTAGTAGAATTCATTAATATCCTTCATTCCAAAGGCATCCACTCTCTTAAACAAGTTGTCACTCCTAACCTAGACCCTATCAGAGATAAAATGTGTTTGTCTAACATAATGTTGAATTTACCAAGAGAACACAGAAGAACCTAGTCCTCCTATATTAGGGCCTTATCAAGGGCACATGTGTGCATCTCGGGTGAGCCTAATGACATAGTTTGGCCTCTGTATCTTACAAGTCAGTATACCCAAAAGAATTTTACCTTTTTTTAATCTCAAAATCAGTCCTTATCCCTATGGATCCCTAGTGGTGACACTCATGGAAACTTAAATGCCCAGAAAAATCTATACTTTTCATGTGGTGCACCTTGGAGAGAAAAAATACAACATGGGATTTTCTGTGTAAAAGACAAAAGAAGGAAGGTCCAAGCTAGTGTTGTTTATGTAAATATGCAAAGGAAACAATTGATCACCTAATGATTGAATGTTGCTACTCCAAATTCCTCTAGTCTTTCTTTGCATCTAAGTTAGGACAATATTGTAAATGGAAAAGGCCTAATGTGAGGAGCATTTGGCATAAATGGATTACAAATAAAAACACTAAAGATATCATCTTGCTCCCGCTACATTCTAGTTGGGGTACCTGGTTAGCGAGAAATAAGGTTATTTTTTAATGATAAGCTCGTCCCCCCCTAATTCAGTAGTTGTACAAGCAATATCCATCATGTAACTTCTTCCTAAACCCCCAGTCTCCTCGCATACCAAATCCATTGTCCAACTTGCCATTGATAGGAACAGGCCATGGGGCTTCTTTGACGGAGTAACTAAGGGAGATCCCAAAATATGTGGAGGAGGAACATCCCTTTACCTTAATGAATATTTTCACTACAATATCAGAATGGGGCTTGAAGAGGGCTCAAATAATTTTACAAAAATCATGGATCATAAAATTCTAGTATTTTCTCTTGAGATTGGTATCACATCCATCCAAATATATAGAGATTCACATATTGTTATTAATTAGGTAAAATAAGTACATCGATGTTACAAACTTAGATTGAAAGCTTTATTAAATGAAGTCTTGCAACTTAAATCAGCATTCTCATCTTTTGTTATTTCTCATATATATATATATATGGGGAATTCAACTCGGACATAGACAACCTCTCTAAATCAGTTGTTCCATTGGCTAGTAGGACATGGGAGATAACCAAACAGTTTAAAAATGAAACAATGGAGATCCACCATAGGCCTTTCCTAGAGGATTTCAACTATGATTAATCTTCAACTCTAGCAACTCACAATATTTTTGTTTTTTTTTTCATTTCTATTTTTTGTTATTCTATGATTTGAGCCATATGATTAGTTGCACTAGACAAATTTTGATTATGTTATACTATGTATGTAGTAAACATTGAACATCTCATATGCACAACTACTTAGCTATGCATTTGAGCTTATATTTTAAACTCAAATGATCATTTTAAGCTATAATTAGCAGAAACTATAAGTAGGGCATGTCTTGAAGCATGCTTTTTGTCAAACGAATACATGCATGAGATGTTGAGAAAAATGTAATTATATTCTCATATGAAAATAAAGTTACATTTTTTTTTCTTTTTTTTTGAGTAAAAAAAACATGTGATATTCAAGAAAAAAAAATATTATAACAAAAAATATTATAGTGTCTACCACAAATAAATATTTCAATGTCCATATTAATATTATAACTTTATATCAACAATGTAATTTAAATTTAAAAATTCTTATATTTTAACTTTTTGTTTTAAGAGATATCTGTAATTTATTTCATTTCCTATAGGAGTTGTATATTATATAAAAAAAATAATAATAACAAAAAAATTGAATGCCCGTTATAAATAAATATTTCAATATGCATATTGAGTAAAATATTTTAACATCCAATGTATAGAGAGAGAGAAAGAGCAAGAAATTTCTTATTCCATTAATAGGTGATTTCCAAATCAAGTTATGAGGGATATTTGTAATTCCTTTAATGTATAATATCAAGTTGATATGTAACATTTAAAAAATATTATAATTGTGTTTGTGTGTGTGCAAAGAGATATTATATCCTATGGATATATCTTTTTTACTTCAAAATCCTATGGATATATATTTCTATTTCAGAAGAGGAGGAGACATATATTAACATTTAAATGTGGAGAATGTGAATCA
The DNA here is from genome assembly GCA_000404065.3 of Pinus taeda. Taxonomy (NCBI): domain Eukaryota; kingdom Viridiplantae; phylum Streptophyta; class Pinopsida; order Pinales; family Pinaceae; genus Pinus; species Pinus taeda. Next base: position 154,205 of record APFE030646846.1, read on the forward strand.
TAAATAAAATATCCCAATGTCAACTACTTATATTTTATATTAAACAAGTGAAAATAGAAAAATCTTATAGTTAAAACAAATTATTTTTCTATTTTTCAAAAATATCATAGATCCATATTAACTCCCAGCCAAGAGGAATCAAATCTCTTGATGTGCAAACATTTCCTCAAGTTTTGCATTCAAAAGAAAGTTTTCATGTGGATTGATTTGATCCCTCTTGGCACTTGGTAGATCCATCTTAACTATGGATCTACCAAGCAATGAGAGGCGAATCAAATCTCTTGATGTGCAAACATTTCCTCAAGTTTTGCATTCAAAAGAAAGTTTTCATGTGGATTGATTTGATCCCTCTTGGCACTTGGTAGATCCATCTTAACTATGGATCTACCAAGCAATAAGAGGGTTCAAACCTCTCAGGATTCAAACCTCCTTTTGACTGCAAAACTCAATGAAAGGTTTGCACGTCAATCTATTTGTTCCCTCTCAATGCTTGATAAATCTAGGATTAAGATGGATCTACACTGATTTCAGTCATGCATGGTCGCACGAAATTTGTTGAATATATAATTATTCTAATCATTTTGAATATGTTAAATATGTATCAAAGTTGGTCACAAGCATTACAAGGTATCTCTATCCTCGGATCTTCATTCATCACGATTATGGGTTAACCACACAAAACCATTCTCTTTAGTGGCTCTTCATATTTGACATAGCCTTCTTAAGATGTAACTTCACGCAATGGGGACCACTGCTTCTTAAGGAGCGAGGAATGATCTGAATAGAAAGTGGCATCTACCCATGGTATTCATTCACCCATGGTATTCATCCACCCATAGAATCTACCCATGGTATTGTAAGAGGCATCCACCCATGGTATTCATTCACCCATGGTATTTAACCACCCATGGAATTTACCCGTGTTATTGTAACTAAATAAAACTATTACTAACGAATCACATTTTGTAAAAGGATAGATTGTCCACCACAATGTACCTTTTACAATTATTCTCTTTTTTAATAAAATAAGTTCCTTTGTGGTTTTTTTTTACTATGTGTCCACCTATTTTCTTCTAGCACTTAAATTTTTTAGACGTTTGGGGACTCCCCCCGGAGATCCATTTCAATTTTTTAGATCTTGGGGGGCTCCCCACAAGATACGGATCAAAAGTACAACCTTTATTTGGAATGGTGTAGAAGAAGGAAGGGGAGGATCAACAATAATATCCCTATTTAATGAAACACTACTAAAACTTGAAGTGATTACACTCAAAGTAATTGGAATGACCCCTATTCTAGAATACTATGAACTATAAATGAATAAGACAAGGTTGGTATACACTTCACCCCCCAAAAGAGGCGTGGTATTGTCCAAATATTGCCTTGGATAAACCACTTCATTAACCAATAGTTGAGTAGATTGATAAGAAACCATTGTATATTTCAAAGTAGAAGAACCTTCAAACTCGAGACAATATCTTTATACCACTGAAATATCAAGGAATAAATATATAAGGTGGTCTCCCTTGAAAATCCTACAAGGAGACTTAGGCTTAAATATTCTCGTCTTGGGTCTTTTAGTAGTATAAATGCCCCTAACATGACTCAAATAGGTTGGTTGGTAATCTCTAATATGACTCATGGTGACTATAATCTTGCCTCTAGCATGATTAATAGTAGTTGGTTGCTTACCTCCAACAGGACTAGGAGTGGTTAGTGGAAATCACAAACATGAATTGTAGTGATTGGTTGATCTAGATTTAAATAGAACACAAAAAATTAGAGAGATAACCATAAACACAGAGATGCAGTAGAAATAATACTTAATTTCATTAATCTAAAATATTGAAATATGCTTACAAACAAAATTGGAAATAAACTAGCTTGGGCAATGGTAGCTTATCTCTAAGGAGAGATGTTGCGGCTACATGCCTTTGAACTATCATAAAATGAGGCTCAAATGCCTATTTATTGTTTATAAACAATGGAAAACCCTAAATATCCAAAAACTTAACCCTAGGAGATGAAGCACCAAACTATGGGTCCCGTTTGGGTAAATTTGTACATCAACTTCCCGATGTTGTAACTTTGGCATACGATCTATGTTTGATGCACACAATACCTCATCAGAAAGATCTATCCAAGGAATAAAACTTTGGGATGAGAAATATCAATCTATGGAACTATCTTGCTCACAATTTTTCCAAAAAAATGTCATTTAGGGCCTCAAAATGGCTTCGGAAGTTCACGACCCGAAAAACTCCTAAAAATAGTAAAATGTGCTACAATTAAGGAAACTTAAAAATTGAAAGAAACAATGGTGGGGATCCAAGTGGAATTGGTGGGTGGGCACCAATATCCACTTGGATCATTCCTTCCCGCTAGGAAGCAATGGTCCCCATTGCATTGAGTTAATCTCATGGAGGAATAAGCTTGGTCCCTGGTGAGCCACTTGCCCTGGTGAAGGAGTTGGCCTACTTTGACAACTCGATACAGTTGGATATTCTGTTGGAAAGTGTTATTGATCTGCACGTCCATGATCCGATCAGTTGTAGCTTGTTCCATGCAATCTGGATTTAACTTTGTTGGTGTGAGTTGTTTTGCAATGTCAGATGTGTCTAGTAATGGTGGAAAGTATGGTTGAAGGCGGTCCACATTGAACACTGGGTGTAGGCCAAGGAATGGGGGAATGCTGAGATCAAATGCATTGTCTCCCATGGCCTTGGTAATGGTGTAATAACCATATTGGAGTGGTCTGAGTTTCCGATAGGCTCCAGTAAGGTGTTCCTTTTTCAAATGCGACCAGACTTTGTCACCCACCTAAAAATTGTGTGGCACCCAATGTTGATCATGTTGTTGCTTGTACTTGGCATTTGATTTCTCCAAAATGTCATGGAACTACTAGTGGATATGTTGGATGTGTTCAATGAAGCTGTTTGCCTTATTTGTTTCAGGCTGGACATGAGCCGAATATGCATGGGTAGCTGCAAATGGCATGGCCACATCAATGGGACATAGTGGCTGGAATCCCAAGCCCACCTGAAAAGGATTGTGTCCAGTCAAGTTGTGGAGAGCCAGGATATAGTTGTGTTGAACATAGGGGAGGCTCTCATCGCATGTGCATGGATGATTGGAGTTGTACATGCGTAGAATGTGTACAATCATCCTGTTGACAACCTCTGTTTGGCCATCAATTTGTGGATGGAAGGTTGTGGACTTATTAAGTTTGGTGTCTAGCATCGACCAAACACTTGACCAAAATGTACTGAGGAACCTACTATCCTGATCTAAGATGATAGACTGTGGGATCCCAAAGCATACCCACACTCGTTCAAAGAAGAATTTAGTGGTGGCTTCTGCTGTGATATTCTTCTTATAGGCCACCATAATGGCCATCTTCGAGAACTTGTCAACAACCACAAAAACACATCTATTTCCATGCTTAGTAGAAGGAAGGCCTGACACGTAATCCATGGAGATGGATTCACAAGGTGGACTAGGGGTGGGCAATGAAGTATAGAGGCCTTGCTTCTTGATGGTCAGTTTGGAAATGACGTAGGCAGTGCAGGATCTGATGTACTTCCCAACATCTTGTCGAAGATTCAACCAAAAGAAATACTTTTGCAGCATTGCCACCATTTTCTAGATGCTGAAATGCCCAATAGCCCGACTGTAGTGTGCTTCCCATATCATCTTGGCATGCTTGCTTGAAGGAACACAAAGGTGACCTAGGTGGCATGATAGGGCATCCTGAAGATGAAATCTGGAACATAATGACCCTCCAAGAGTGTCTAGTATATGTGGCCAAATTCTGGGTCGCTTTTGTAGAGAATTGGTCAATCAGAAGTCTAGTGCCCACAAAAGTGATGAGCCCAGGAATTGGGTAACTTATTGGGCTCATTTTGCCTAATTGTTCTTCATAAATCCACCATTTTTCATAGCTTATGCATGTTTTTTGAGTATATTTATGTTAGTTGAACGAATAAGGATAGTCACTTGACCAAGGAGGCTAACTCATTGTTATTTCAGGTTTTTGGACAAATTTTGGAACAAAGCCAAGAAATTATGAGCCAGATGACAGCCAAGCATCAAGGAACAAGGGTGAGGATTCATAGGAAGGGTGTCTCTTGCATTAAATGTCCCTTCCTCGAAATCTCCACCCTCAACTCGGAGCTCAGCAGGCCACCAAAACGAATCATAAAGGCAGCCGAGCAGCTTTGTGAAAAGTGATTGTTTGCTGGCAGTTTGAACAGCTGAGCCCCTTGAGTTAAGGAGGGTTGTTGAGGACCATCGTAGTGCATAAATAGGAAGGCTTTTAGCCTTCGTAGGTTACTTTTTGAACTGTTGTATTTTGCACTAGAGTGTTGTTATTATCTCAGCTCATTTTTGTAGCTGCTGTTGTATAACTTTCTTGTGAACATGGTTATTTTTGAGTAATGGGAAGCAAATTTATTTGGCATCAGTTCTGAGTTTTCTTAGGAGCCTACAGCTCTTGGGGTTGGGCCTAACCCAAGTGCCAAGGCTTCCTTTGTGTATTGTTATTTGCTTTTTATGTCTTTGCAAAATAATTTTTGTTAAGTAGATTAGACTCTTGCTTGGTTATCTAGATCATAGTTGATGATTAAGAAGGATTTTTACGTTTAGATTGGTTTGATAGGTTAATAACAGGGAAGATCTTCAGAAAAAGGCTACCAAGCACCTCAGATCTCACCTCTCCCTCAGTGAGATCATGAGATGGGACCAAGGTGACCTTGCTGCCACCAAAAACACTATATTTGCTTCACCATGCAATTACTAGTGTTAGATTCTCATTTGCCGAAGTTGATATCAGTGATGGTTGCATTTTTAGGTTCATGATTGCTTAGTTGTATAGTTACTTCACGTGATCTTGTTTCAAATAGATTTATGTTCATTTTCTTTGCTGTTATCTAGGTCAGATTAGGTCAAAGTAATTAGACCCTTGATTTTCCAAGTCTTCGTTTGTTTAGTTTGAAAAATCACTTGCAGAGCACCTGTAATACTTCTTTACTTGCCCATACTCCAATAATCCCATCTAATCCATCCTCCAACCCGGATCCTTGCCTCACGTTTGCCACATTTGCTCGCTTGGCCCTAATTCCCATATTTTTGTGCAACATTGCTCCACTCCTCCTTGAACAAATCCAACCATCCTCGCCACTCCTCAGCTCCATTCACCAAGTCCTGGACCTCCTCACACCCTTACCTCACCTCCATACCCACTCCTTCACCTTTCTTCCTCCATCCATCCTCCAAAATCCCCTTTCTGAACATCTTGTAGAAAATTACAGAACATCCTGTAGAAATTCTAGAACATCCTGTAGAACCCCTGCAGACTTCTTGTAGAAGCTCACGAAAGTGATTTCTTGATAACCAAACTCTGTGAAAATCTCTGGAAGGGTGCTAGGGTCCCCTTAGGCCCTCTCCAAACCTTCCCGACCTCCTGCAAGTATTTCCTCTCGCCAATCCACCTCTGAACAGTAAAAAACAGTGAAATCGCATGCATGATAATTCTGACAACTTATTCAAAAATACAAAAAGATGTTCTTTTTAGATTTTACTATATAAGTAGCTTATACACATGCATTTTACCTTCTTAGAAGTCAATGGCATCTCTTCCAGTAGCTTGCATCAGTAGGGATAGCTGGTAAAATTCGGGTTTTCTAGGGTTTGCGTTTCCTTTCAGATTTTCGGTTTCTTTCTGCAAGTAGATTAGCTTCCATCCATCAGTTAAAAAGCTTCTTCTTAGAGCTAATAGAGGTTGGATTAAGCTCCTAGAAGACTTGTGCCAGCTGACCAAGTGACAGATGCGGCAAGAGCTAGTACTTGTGCATATAGCACCGTCGCTTCCAAGTTTGTTACGAACTACTGGGTTGATAAAAGTAAAGAAGGGAGTCCCAGGAGTTGCAACAGTATTGCTGCAATACTGGAGCCCACCATTCTTTTTGGTGTTGTTGCCAAGGAAGCATCAGAGTATTTGGGATTGCTTATTTTCTTCTATTTTCTACTACAATCTTCTGCCAAGTAGTTTATTTCATTTCCATTCTGCAATTTCATTTCCGCAAAAGTAGATTAGACATTTCCTGCTTTCATTTCCGCAAAAGTAGATTAGACATTTCCTTCTTTCATTTCCGCAAAAGTAGATTAGACATTTCCTTCTTTCATTTCATTTCTGCAAGCGTAGATTAGCATTTCAATTCTGCAAGCGTATATTAGCATTTCAATTCCGCAATTTCAATTCTACAAGAGTAAATTAGCATTTCAATTCTGCAAGTGTAGATTAGCATTTCAATTCTGCAATCTCCTTTCAGCAAAATAGATTAGTCCTTCCTGCTTTCATTTCAATTCCACATTTTCATTTCAGCAAGATAGATTTTAGTTAGTTGCAATTCAATCTCTTTCAGTTTTGCAGGTACAAGCAAAAAAAAAAAAAACAGCCAAAAATCTTTCATTTCATGCCTCGTAGGAACAGAGCCAATACCGAAAAATTCTTACCCAACACCCCCACCACATCACTGAGTCACCCTTCTCTCTTCTTTGGTGGCCGTGATCCAGAAGAACCGATAGGTGAACCTCCAGAGATATACGAAGATCCTATAATAGAAGAAGAGCAAGAGAACATCCCTCTTGAGACCATGGCTGAACACAGAAATGATATAGGAGATAACGAGAGAATAGAAGGTGCCTTTCCCATCCGAGAGACCAATGCAGACATGAAAATGAAAAACATAAGTCCCTCAGCCTTACCTCACTTCCATGGATCGACCACTGAAGACCCTGATACCTTCCTATTTGAGTTTGCTATCCTTTGTCGAACTTATGACTATATCGAGGATGAGCAAAAGATGAAACCCTTTCCTTATACCCTCAAGGATGCAACTCTACGCTGGTTCATGGGGTTACCTGGAAACAATATCACCACCTAGGCTTAGATGCAGCAAGCCTTTAACAACAAATACCGGGACTATTGTAGGTCAAAAGAAACGAAGGGAGAGATCTTTCAGATGACCATGGGAAATGATGAGTCTTTAGAAGACTATGAGGAAAGGTTCCAACTTAGTTATAAATGGGCTAGGTGCACACTTGACCCTAAATCTCTGAAGCTAGTTCTGCTCTCAGGAGTCCCTGGAGACCTTCTAGATACCCTTCATTTGCTAGCTGGAGGAGACATCTACCAACTACCTTATGAGGACATAAAGACTATGTTTAGAAACCATTCTAGGGCAACCCGGAAAAGAGGTAGGGGGAATCCACTTTTAGCTAATACCACCTTCTCCAAGCATGAGTTTGCTAATCATATGGAAGACCTCAAGAGTGAGATGAGACAGACCATTTCCATGCAACTTGATACTTTCCGAATCCAACAAAAGAAAGAGGAAGCTGAGAGGGCTTTGGCCATTTTATGTCCTAGATGTATGAGGAAGCACCCTAAGAACGAATGTCCATTACACTCATTAGAGGTATGCTTTATTTGTGAGGAAGACCACCCCACAAACCAATGCCCAACCTTGCCCGGATTTAAAGCCATGTACCAGGGGACTGAGGAAACCACTGAACCTCTCTACTTCCTCAACCAAAGGAGGCCGCATGGGCCAATACCTTACCAGCAGGGGATGCAAGGGACATCCCAAGCTTATTATAGCCCCAACCAATCCATTCATGTACCTTCTAGGGGTCCCCCCACTCATCCTTCCTGGTCCGCACCTCCTCTGTGGTCTTATCCATCTCCATACCATACTCAACCTACTGCTCATTCGTTTCCCTCACATGTTCAGCCAAAACCTCAGTGGAATGCACCTCAGTAGGGGTGGAGGCCCCAATAAAACTCTCTTCTCACCATTCTTCCTCCACCACCTGCTCAACCACAACCATTACCTCCTGCTCCTCCAAGACAACCCCATATGCCTGCCCAATCGAACCCGAACCCCAACAACAGACAGGCCCAGTAGGTATACATTGGGGAGACAACATGCCCTACCTATGCTGTGGAGATCTAGGAGATCAACTTGCAATCTAGGAAGGTCCTTCCAGACCGCCAAGTTTCTCCCCCGGAGGATGAGGAAGAAAAACATGAAAGTGAACCCAAAGCCAATCCACCCTTTCCTGAGTGACTAACAGTAACCATGCAACCAAACCCAGAGGAGACTGAACTTTTGGGAGAACTTAAGTAGTTGTGTGTGAAAATACCACTTCTCCAGCCCATAAAGGATGTACCAATATACAACAAATTGATCAAGGAGAAGTGTTTCAGGGACCCAAGCAGACGCAAGAGAGATGCCCAGACTATCAATGTCATAGGACAACTATTCGATCTAATGTTGGGGCAAGTAATCTATCCAAAATATTTGGACCCTGGGAGTCCTGTAGTTGATGTCCACATCAATGGCACCATAATCCCCCACACCTTGATTGATGTAGGGGCTACCATTAATGTGATGACCAAGGACACTATGCTTAAACTCAACCTTCCAAGTTCCTTAAGAAAGACGTCGACGGTACTGCAGTTAGAAAACCACTCCACCGTGACTCCCGAAGGGATTGTGGAAGATGTCCTAGTCTCTGTTGACTCTTGGGAGTACCTTGTGGACTTCCTGATCCTTCAGCCAAAGGCAAAACTCACTGGATACCCCCTCATTTTGGGAAGGCCTTGGTTAGCTACTGTGGATGCTTACATCAGGTGTTGAGTCGGAAGCATGACCATCAAGAATGGGCCTATGTCCAAGCAGCTAGTCCTCTACCCTCCTGCCCAACCTCTGCTAGAACATGACTTACCCCTCTGGTTGGAAGAGGGAGATGAGGAAGAGGTCTACTATGCAACTTTGTGCACAGTAGAATCCACCAGGGGAGGCCCTCAAACCGAGGATGACTTGATTGAGAATTTGATTCAAAACTCACCTCCTGGTGCACTGCCCTTAGTGGAGTTGGTGGAAGATACCCAAGCCAGTGCTTTAGTGGACCTTTGTGTGACTGATCCAACCTCTCCCAAATTTAAGAGTGTGGAATTTGGCCCCGAAAGAACCTTAAAGATCAACTCCTCCCTATCTCCCTCCCAGGAGAAGGATCTGTGTAGCTTATTGAGCAAACATTTGGATGCTTTCACTTGGAGCTATAAGGAGATGAAAGGAGTCTACCCTTCAGTCTGTACCCATCACATGTACATTAAAGAGGATTGTAAACCAGTAAGGCAGCCTCAGAGGAGAATGAATCCAGCCCTTAAAGACATTGTCAGAGAAGAATTGCAAAAACTGTTGGATGCCGGATTCATCTACCCCATCTCTAATAGTGAGCGGGTTTCACCTCTAGTGCTTGTGCCCAAGAAAAATGGGAAGTGGAGAATCTGTGTAGATTACCAAGAACTTAACAAAGCCACCAAGAAGGACCATTTCCCTTTTCCTTTAATAGATCAAGTGTTGGATGGACTGGCAGGAAATAAGTTCTTCTCTTTACTAGATGGGTTCAGCGGGTCTAATCAGATCCAAATCAGCCCGGAAGACCAAGATAAAACCACCTTCACTTGTCCATGGGGTACCTTTACCTACCGGGTCCTTCCCTTTGGGTTATGCAATGCTCCTGCCACTTTCCAGAGAGCAGTATTGAGCATATTTGTTGAACTGGTTCACGATTTAGTGGAAATCTATATGGATGACTTTACTCCTTATGGGTCTAACTTCCAAGAAGCATTGACTAACCTGGGAAAATTTTTAACCAAGCGTATTGAGATGAACCTATCCCTCAGTCCCGAAAAATGTGAATTCTTGATGAATGAAGGGACTGTGCTAGGTCATACAATTTCTCAGCAAGGATTATAGGTGGATACTAACAAGATCGCTATCATCCAAAAGGTTCCACCTCCTCAAAAGGTCAGAGATGTTTGGAGTTTTCTAGGCTTGGCAGGATACTATAGAAGATTCATCAAAGATTTCAGTAAGCTAGCCTCGCCACTGTTTAGCATCTTAGGGAAAGATGTTGAGTTTAAATGGACTGATAACTGCCAAGGGGCTCTAGATGAGTTGAAAGATAAGCTGGTATCCGCCCCAATCTTGAGGGGTCCAAACTGGGCCCTACCTTTCCACATCCACATTGATGCCTCGAATAAAGCCATAGGGGCAGCCTTAAGACAAGTTGAGGATAAACTACCATATTCCATATACTTTGTTAGCAAAAACCTATCCAAGGGAAAGATGAACTATACTGTAACCGAGAAAGAGTTCCTGGCTGTAGTCCATTCCTTGAACAAGTTCAGACACTACATCACTGGTTATCAAACATTTTTACACATTGATCATGCTGCGATTAGATATTTAATGAATAAGCCTGATGTAAATGCTTGTATCATTAGATGGTTACTTCTGTTGTAGCAATTTGATTTGACTATTGTTGATAAACCAGGTAAGGAAAATGTTGTTGTTGACTTCCTGTCTAGATTGGATTTGCCTGCAGGTGAAGAAGGGATAGCGGACGACCAGATGCTAGATGAACACTTGTTTGCTATCTTAGTACTCTCTCCATGGTTTGCAGATATAGCAAACTACTTGGTCTCAGCACAGTTCCCTCCGCCTCTATCCTCAAAGGAGAAGAGCAGAATTGTGAGGAAGAGTGCCCCATTCACTGGGATCGGTGGCAACTTGTTCAAACCTGGCCCAGATCAGATCTTGAGGCGTTGTGCTAGGGAGGAGGAAGTCTTTGAAATCCTCCGAACCTGTCACGATGGACCCTGTGGAGGCCACTTTGTAGCAAAAAGGACTGCCTTCAAAATTCTACAGGAAGGCTACTATTGGCCTACTCTTCATCAAGATGTCAGAAGATACATCAGCCAGTGTGACCAATGTCAGAGGATGGGGAAACCGACTCCAAGGGATGAAATGCCCCGCCAACCTCAAGTGACCTTCGAGCCATTTGAGAAGTGGGGCATGGATTTTGTGGGTCCTATCAACCCTCCTTCAAAGCAAAGGTCTTACAACATTGTATGCACCGACTACCTGACAAAGTGGGCAGAAACAAAGGAAATCAAGGCAGCGATAGAAGAGAAAGTGGCTGAGTTTTTAAGGGAAAATATCTTCTACAAGTTTGGCTACCCAAGAGAGTTAGTCACCGATCAAGGAAGCCAGTTGACCTCTAAATTGATTGAAGACCTGCTCGCTCATCACAAGATCAATCATAGAACTTCCAACCCGTATCATTCACAAGCAAATGGGCAGGTGGAAGTCACTAATAGAGCATTGGAAGAGATTTTGACTAAGGTGGTGATCAGCAGAAGAAAGGATTGGGCAGATCGCCTTGTTGAGACCACTTGGGCCTACAACACCACTTGGAAAACTACAATAGGTTTCACACCTTATGAGCTTGCCTACGGTAAGAAATTTTTTTTGTCCATAGAGTTTGAGTACAACACATTGAGGGTGGCAGCTCAGCTAGACCTAGTCTTAGCCATGCTCAACATGAAAGATTACTGCAACTGATTGGATTAGATGAACAGAGAATGCAGACCCTCCTCCACTCAGAAGTAGTCCAACTTCAGAGGAAGATATTGCATGAACGGCACCTTAATGAAAAGCAATTCCAGCTAGGAGATTGGGCGTTGCTGTATGACTCAAGATATAAGGACTTCAAAGGGAAGCTGAGGACAAGATGGTTAGGACCATATACAGTGGAGAAATGCAATGACAATGGTTCAATCCTTATCAGGACCATTGATGAAGAAGCCATCCCCTTGCTCGTCAATGGGCATTGATTGAAAATCTACAGGAAACCCCTTTCGAGGCAGGAGTTCATAGAAACTTTGGAAAAATCAGTGCTGGTAGTGGAGCAGGGCCCTGCCTCTATTCCACCCACACCTTGATCATCATCAAAAAAAAAAAAGGGAAATAAAAATATACTTGGGTGAAAACCTCTCTGAGGCACATAGGGCAGACAGTGAGGGTGAAAACCTCATGGAGGCACCCCAACTGTCTCTAGAAAGAAAAAAAAAAAAAGTGGAATAAAAAGATCCTTGGGTGAAAACCTCTTCGAAGCGCCCAGGGCAGATAGAAAGGGTGGAAACCTCATGGGGGTGCCCTAGCTCTCTCTCTCAAAAAAAAAAAAAGGAAAAAAAAAAAAAAACAGACCTAATCTCTGTGAAATAATTGCAGGTTGCAGGGAATACATTGCAGGTAAGGAGGGTCATGCAAAATGATAATAGGGGTCCATACCAGGCTCCAGGACATCCCTACAAACACTCCCTCCATGGCCACTTGCCTTCCCTAGAATTTGATCACATTTCAGGTCAAGATTCCCCCTTCTACAAGAAGTTTTGAGCTTTCTACAGGAAGTTCTAGGCTTTCTACAGGAAGTTTTGTATTTCTACAGGAAACATCCTGTAGAAACTTCGGGCGAGCCAAGTTCAATTTTGAAAGGGAATCTGATGGTTGAGATTATTTTGTTAGGCCTGTAGCCACCCCTCTATTCAACCTATCACCATATGGCACCCTGTTCCACCTCTTGACACCTTTGTCACCCACCTGGTTATGTGTTCCTGCACAGTCATACAAGAAACCCTATTTTTCTCAGAATGAAAAAAAATAAATTTAAGTGACAAATCCAGCAACAAAGTCTCGCACTCTACCTGTCCAAGCTCCATCTAGACTCTTCATCAACGGATCCGGTCCTTGCCCGCAATATGGCCCTGCTCGTTTAGCCTGCATCCCGGGAGGAGAAGCAGCTACAGGATATCCTACAGGAACCTCGTAGCGGTTGATCCCTCTGGAACACATACTCTGGAGGGAAGGAAAATTGAAATCAACACAGGAAACATGCAAAAGGCTCCTCTTAGTCGTGAGAACATCCTCAGCAGCTGAATTCAACCAGAACCTGTGCATGCAGCATGTACAACTGAAGGATCAGATTTCAAAACCATGCATGCAGCTTCAACAAATGAAAGAATGGGCTCTAACACCCGTGCATGAGATAGCAGCAAGCGAGGCAGTGATTCTAAGACCCAAAGTCTGCATAGCACGTCCACGACCACGCAGGTAAGTGTCTAACCTTATTCATCAACTAGATAAACTATATTTCAGAAACTGCATGTCTATGAAAATGCTTCGGATTGAACGAGGATCGGGGGCCAGTCAAACTGGCCACCCTCAGCCAGTTACATGGCTTCATGGGATCCGAACAAGCTTAGTTACATTCAAAATCGCCAACGAGCCATGCAACCAACACGTGTGGAGTGTCCATTCGGGGAAAATCAGCGGACTGGCAGTGGTAGCGGCGGTTAATGGAAGAGGGGAGGTACGGCCAGGGACACGCAGAGAAATGATGGCCGTGACATTGGATAATGGTTCAGCCCGGCCACCTCACCCCCTTGCCACGAATTGTGTCACAGTTCAAAAATGTTTGGCTAAAGACTCACACACACGCTGTTCATTTGCACTTGCAACGTCCTTAGCCAAAGTACTTTTCCTCCGCTTCGTCAATCTATTAACTCGTCATCCTCCACCGAGCTTTTCAGCCTGTATCAAAATTCTCCTGCGTACCGAGCTCGTTCAGAGGCGCAGTGACATCCTACAGAAGCCGACCGAGCATTCTATAGGAAGTATGGCAGAGCCTTCCAGAGCAGAGAAACCTGGACTTTTCTGCGTCGAATTTGGAATTCTGAGAAAGGTAGGCTCGAAAACACTCCTTCATGCATGGTATATTTCGAAAGGTGGTGAATTGAACTATCTAGAGTAGGGGAATTAGAGATAAGTCTGTCTGTGAGTCAAAAACAACAGTTTGCTTGTGTGTTGCACGGAATTCCTCAGTCGATTCGGCGTCAACATTCTCCTCCACGGTTCCTGTTAAAAGTTTTTCTTGTAGAAAAGATAAAGCACTGTGAGGGCTAACCTATGTGTGAAGAATTTGAACTTACACGGTTGTATGTATGCTGGGGATGAAAATTGAGCTTTGTGTCCTATCTGTGAAAACCTGACTCTTCCTTCTATACTCGGACAGTAGAGTTTTTGGCAACAAAAACATTAGAACCAGGGAATTGGTGCAGATTGAAATCTAAACACCCAAAGTTCAAAGGAGGAAACCATAAACCAGCAGTCCCTTTATGCTCAAAGCATTAAAATAGAGCACTCTCACCATGCTAGGGAGGTTTATCAGGAAGGAACCCTTGGATTCCAGTAAACTACGTGAAAATCCTGAGGTGGTGAACCTCTTCACTCATTCCAAATGGATGACTTTTTGTGACAAAATTCAGGGACATGACGATGAGTTAACAGAGGAATTCTTATTGTCCCTGCAACCTAAATCAAAGACACAGGCCATAGTGAACTTCAGAGGGTTGACCCTAGATCTTACTCCTGAACTCATTAGTCAAGTTACTGGTCTACCATTAGGGATACCCTGGAGCAAAGAGGAGAGGGCATTGGGCCAAAAAGCCAAGAAGGAATTCTTCCTACCTGAGGAACAATTTGCAGAAGATAAGAACAGGGTCAGGAGAGCCAACCTACATCCTCTTTAGAGTGAAGCCAGTCTCCAAATCATGAAATACATTACCTGTGAGAGACGGTTCAGTATTGTCTACGACTATCATTTCTGGTTGCTGAGACAACTAAGACATGGGTTGGATCTACCTCCAGAACAGAAGTTGAGCATCCCTCATTTTCTTCTGCAATCCTTAATTGAATGTGTCAGGAAATTGAAGGAAGGGACACTGGACCAGTTAGCCCATCATGGTCTCATCAAGCTTCTAGTAGAAGACGCCCTCCACACCTACATTGTCCCCCTCTCCTGGGAGATTTTCTACAACATGTCCACAGATGATGATATTCCAATTCTGGCCGAGGAATTCACCTCATCCAACAGTGAAGAAAAGGAAAACACTAAGGCAGGAGAGAAAGCCAGTGGCAAAGAAACACAGGACAGACCACCACAGAAAGAACAGAAAGAGAAACGAGGAAAAGGCCAAGTTGCTGAGCCTAAAGTTGTGGGAGGATCAATGGCACAAACACCCAGGGAAAAATGATTGCAAAGTAGAGCAGAGAGGACTAAAAAAGTCCAAACGAAGGAGGGCACAACCAATGCAACCAAACAAGAATTAAAAGAAAAGACACATCCAGCCAAATAGACCAAACCATTTTCTATAGGAAGCATGAAAACAGATTCTACAGGAAGCGGGAAAATAGTTTCTACAGGAAGCTTGAAACTAGTCGAAACAATTTCTATAGGAAGTATGGAAACAGAGCAACAAAAGGAGAAATCGCCTGAGATTTTGCCCAGGGAGGCAGCATTTGTGCTAGCTACCTTAAGCACATCTCCAAAACAGAAGGGGAAGCAAAAAAGGGAGCCTTCCATGTATTTTAAGGCAAGAAGGAGCACGAGGATAAAAGCTGGTAGACCCCAGCCACAGTTAGAAGAGCTAATTACAATTGAGGACACCATAGCTAGACAATAGGAAAGGTCTCCCCCAAAAGCATCCATCACCTATGAATGGGGAAGCCCGAAAACGTCCACCTGGAGAGAAAGGATTAAAATGATGGACACAAAGACCTCTCTACAGGATGCCGAGACAATTCTACAGGAAACGTTGGCTAGGCTAAAGGAGACCGAGGAATTGGAAGAAAAGGCAGCTAAATTGTCTTAGGAGGAAAAGAAGACTGAAAACATTATGGAACCTAGCCCCCAGCCCAGCTTGGGCTCCTACTATAACCTGTTAGAAGCTGGGAAAATAATTCCCCAAAAATTCGCAGTGCCGCTAGTCTTTGCACTAGAAGAAGAGAGAGTGAGGACCCACACTTGGATGAAGATCGCCAAGTCCAAGGGTGTGGCAGATATAGGTCCCTTAGAAGAACAACTCAAATAGGCAAGAAAGGAATTGGCTATGGTACGACATGTAGAAAGCAGCCAGTGGGCCAAGCTACAGGAAGAAAATGAGCTGCTTAAACAGCAACTACAGTTACAGGGACACTATAAGGAAGACAGGCCCCACACCTTGGGAGAACAACAACAATAGGAGTAGCCCACAACAGACAAAGAAACCCCCGATGAACAATAGAAGAGAGATGGGTCACAGGCTGAAATAGAGGAACTGACTAGACAACTACAGGAGAAGGAATTGTAGGCAGCACAGGAGATACAGTCTCTAAGGCAACAGATACAAGAGAAGGAAGCCCAACTAGCTTGCATGGCCAGCTGGGCAGTGGAGGCAATGCAATGTAGGCAACCTACCGAATCATATGCATTATAACTTAAGGATCAGTGGTTGCAGTTCCAGATTAATACCTTAGCCCGAAGGGGCACCACTCCATTTCAAAACTATCATCAGTTCATGGCTTTATGCGACAGTAGCTCATCAGAGGACAAAGCCAAATTATCAGAGTTCTACTTGCACAACTTGGCCCTTCCCAACATGAATTTGTGGGACCCTAATGCTGTGGTAGGAGACGTGCAACTTATGGCCATGGCCTCTTGGCTCAATCATGAAGAAAAGAGAGTAGCAGAGGTCCGAAATGTTATGGACAGGGAATTAAAGGATCCACTAATGATCAGAGCAGAGCCGGAGGATCCCTGAACACTAATATATGCCCACCAGCACTTGGCCAATGACACTCAGGCCCTACCAGATTATATTGAGAGACAAGCTAAAGCCATAGCCCATTTCGAGGACATGGAGAGACTGTTGGGAGATAACTGTGCTCATGCTTTCTCCTAGAGGTGGAATTCACTGTCCCACAGCCCAAAAATAAGAGAATACCACTCTCCAACAAGGATGAGGGAGGCCTTGGCGAGAGTACCCCTCTACAAACAGTCCATGTAGAACCTTCAGGCCAACTCGATCAGCCTCAAGTTCAGTCCTCCCTTGCTTTTGGGGCTGCTGGAGGGAGTCAAAGAAGAGGAGGAACATAGGCAGTGGGAAGAAGTGGAAAGAAAAAGCAGGATTTCATGACCAGGAAGAAAATATCACCTCAGAGGCCTGGGATGTGAGGGAGGTGGTCAAGGAAATCAAGGATGATGAGCTGGATTAGTTTCTCAGAGGATGAGCAACCCATTCAGCAGGGGGGTGATGATGAGCCTCAAAATTGGGTAACTTATTGGGCTCATTTTTCCTGATTGTTCTTCATCAATCCACCATTTTTCATATCTTATGCATGTTTTCTTAGTATATTTATGTTAGTTGAACGAATAAGGATAGTCACTTGACCAAGGAGGCTAACACGTTGTTATTTCAGGTTTTTGGACAAATTTTGGAGCAAAGCCAAGCAATTATGAGCCAGATGACAGCCAAGTATGAAGGAACAAGGGTGAGGATTCATAGGAAGGGTGTCTCTTGCATTAAATGTCCCTTCCTCGAAATCTCCACCCTCAACTCGGAGCTTAGAAGGCCACCAAAACGAATCCTAAAGGCAGCTGAGTAGCTTTGTGAAAAGTGACTGTTTATTGGCAGTTTGAACAGCTGAGCCCTTGAGTTAAGGAGGGTTGTTGAGGACCCTCGTAGTGCATAAATAGGAAGGCTTTCAGCCTTCATAGGTTACCTTTTGGACTGTTGTATTTTGCACAAGAGTGTTGTTATTTTCTCAGCTCATTTTTGTAGCTGCTGTTGTATAACTTTCTTGTGAACATGGTTATTTTTTAGTAATGGGAAGCAACTTTATTTGGCATCAGTTCTGAGTTTTCTTAGGAGCCTGCAGCTCCTGGGGTTGGGCCCAACCCAAGTGCCAAGGCTTCCTTTGTGTATTGTTTTTTTCTTTTTATGTCTTTGAAAAATAATTTCTGTTAAGTAGATTAGACTCTTGCTTGGTTATCTAGATCATAGTTGATGATTAAGAAGGCTTTTTACGTTCAGATTGGTTTGATAGGTTAATAACAGGGAAGATCTTCAGAAAAAGGCTACCAAGCACCTTGGATCTCACCTCTCCCTCAGTGGGATCATGAGTTGGGACCAAGGTGACCTTGTTGCCACCAAAAACACTATCTTTGCTTCACCATGCAATTACTAGTGTTAGATTCCCGTTTGCCGAAGTTGATATCAGTTATGGTTGCATGTTTAGGTTCATGATTGCTTATTTGTATAGTTACTTCACATGATCTTGTTTCAAATATACTTCTGTTCATTTTCTTTGCTGTTATCTAGGTCAGATTAGGTCAAAGTAATTAGACCCTTGACTTTTCAAGTCTTCGTTTGTTCAGTTTGAAAAATCACTTGCAAAGCACTTGTAATACTTCTTTACCTACCCATACTCCATCAATCCCATCTACTCCATCCTCCACCCCAGATTCTTGCCTTATGTTTGCCACATTCGCTTTCTTTGCCCTAATTCCCATATTTTTTTGCAACATTGCTCCACTCCTCCTTGAACAAATCCAACCATCCTCGCCACTCCTCAGCTCCATTCACCAAGTCTTGGACCTCCTCACACCCTTACATCACCTCCATACCCACTCCTTCACATTTCTTCCTCCATCCATCCTCCAAAATCCCCTTTCTGAACATCCTGTAGAAAATTACAGAACATCTTGTAGAAATTCCAGAACATCTTGTAGAACCCCTACAGACTTCCTATAGAAGCTCACGAAAGTAGTTTCTTGATAACAAAACTCTGTGAAACTCTCTAGGAGGGTACTAGGGACCCCTTAGGCCATCTCCTAGCCTTCCCTACCTCCTGCAAGCATTTCCTCTCGCCAATCCACCTCTGCAGTAAAAAACAGTGAAATCGCATGCATGATAATTCTGACAACTTACTCAAAAATACAAATATATGTTCTCTTTAGATTTTACTATAGTAGTAGCTTAGACACATGCATTTTACCTTCTTATAATTCAATGGCATCTCTTCCAATAGCTTGCATCCTCTTTCTTGCATCAATAGGGCTAACTGGTAAAATTAGGGTTTGCGTTTCCTTTCAAGTTTTTGGTTTCTTTCTACAAGTAGATTAGCTTCTTTTGAGTTAGCTTCCATCCATCAGTTAAAAAGCTTCTTCTTAGAGCTCATAGAGGTTGCCTTAAGCTCCTAGTGGACTTTTTCCAGCTGACCAAGTGACAGCTGCAGCAAGAGCTAGTACTTGTGCATACAACACTGTCGCTTCCAAGTTTGTCACGAACTACCAGGTTGATAAAAGTAAAGAAGGGAGTCCCAGGAGTTGTAGCAGTATTGTTGCAATACTGGATCCCAAAAAAGAGTTGAGCATGGTGGTTAAAACCATGATCGGTGGTCGACCGAGGCAATCTACAACATTATCGGTGCTGCTCTTCTTATACTTGATATTCAAGTGGAACTGTTGCACGTATGTGGACCACTTCTGATGGCGATCATTCTGCAACTTCCCTTGGGTCTGTATGAACTATAGGGGTCAGTGGTCTATGTGGATGACCATTTCCTTCCCTAAAATGTAATGCTTCCATTGTCGATAGGCCTGCACAATGGGAAACATCTCTTTGTCATAAGTGGGATACTTCCAGACTTTATCTAAAAGTGTCTCACTGTGATATGCCACTGGATGCCCATGTTGAGCAAGGACTGCCCCAATAGCATAGTCAGAGGCATCTGTCTCGATCTCAAATGGTTGTTGCAAGTCTGGTAATGTGAGCACTGATGCTGAGAAAAGGCAATGTTTCAACTTTGTGAATGCCTTCTGTTGAAATTCAAACCAAAAGAATTTTTCTTTCGCTCCTCCCTTGATGACTTGACTCAAGGGCCAAGTGATATGAGAAAATCCCAACATGAACCTACATTAGAAGTTGGAAAGACCAAGAATGTTGCAGAGCTCTGTCAAAGTGGTTGGAGATGGCCAATCCTGAATGACTTGGATCTTGGTTGGATCCACATGTACCCCCCGTTCATCAATAATGTATCACAAATACTGAACTTGGGTCCATGCCAAAAGTTCATTTCTCCAAATTGGCACATTACTTGTGTTGTTGTAGTGTTTGGAGAACCTGTCGGATGTGGTGGAGGTGCTCTTCTCAACTCTGGCTAAAGATCAGGGTGTCATCCAAGTATGCCACTACAAATGAGTTGGTGAATGGCCACAAGATGTCATCCCATAGCCTCATGAAGGTTGTAGGAGTATTCGTCGACCCAAAAGGCATAACCAACCATTCGAGAAGGCTCTCCTTGGCTTTGAAGGTAGTCTTCCACACATCAGAGGATTTGATTGGTACCTAGTGATATCTTGACTTCAAATTGATCTTGCTAAAATATTTCCCCCCCTTCAATTGGTCTAGAAGGTCATCAATCTATGGGATTGGGTACCTATTCTAGACAATGATCTTGTCCAGTGCCCGATAGTCAATACAGAGTATCCAAGTCCCATCCTTCTTCTATACCAACATAATCGGGCTCCTATAGGGCGATGAACTTGGTCAAATGTGACCTTTATACAACAGCTCCTAAATTTGCCTCTTGATTTCATTGTTCTCCAGAATAGAGTCCATTGGGCAGTGGCGCACTTGGGGTCAGATCGATGGAGTGCTTGACCTGATAGTGTAGAGGAACCCTTGCGGGGGAGGTGAAGATGTCCTCGTACTCCTCCATGACCTTGTCCATCTATAGTTGTTGTCTAGAGGGGCCCTGTCTGGAGGTCATGGCCACCATCTTCTTCTTTCCTTGAAGGCATATCATCAGGAAAACAAATTTCCCAATTTTGGAAATGAGCTTACTGCATTGTTTTGCAGTAACCAAAGAGATGGCGGTAGGCGGTGCTACCTCTGGTATCCTGTACAACTTATTTCCCAAAGTAACAATAACAGAACGAGGCCTTGACTCATAAACCGCATGTCGCTTCCACAAGTATGGTTGAGCTAATAATAAATCACAACCATCAAGGGGAGTAATGTCACACAATACCTCATCCATGAAGGGCTTGATGTTATATGGAAGGCAACATTGATGGATCACGTGAAGATCCCATCCTTGGTGAAGCCACCATATGGTGTACAATTGCGGATGTACTGTGGTCAGTAAGCCCAGCCGCTTCATGACCTCTACCAAAATGAGGTTCTTTTGGCTGCTGTTGTTGACAATGAACTGTAGCAAGGAGCCCTTTACCCACATCTAGGAGTAGAAGAGGCGCTCCTCCTCCTCTGGATCTTCGAGTTCCTCCTTCTAAATCTTCATGGTGGTAATGGTGGCATTGGGCTTCGCATCGATAATCTGCTTCCCTTTGTCATTCCCCTTATCAGGTTCTAACTTAGAGTCAGGACATGCATCTGATTCCGAAGAATTTAGTTCAGCCACTAGTGACTGATTGGCCTAACACTCACTTGTATTGTGAGTGGAGCTCTTATGGAACTCACACCACTTTCCTGTGTCCTTCTTCGGCTTCACGGTGTTGTTATTTTCTTGCGACTTTGGTGAGTTGTCCTGAGCCACCCTGCCTCAACTTTGTCCTTTGTTCAGCTGTTTGGGGGGTCTTTCCCTTGCTTCAGATTTGCAGATCCAGAGTCTTTCTTCTTCTTTTTAAACTTTTGCTCAATCATGACAGTGTATCGGTACGCTGTGCCAAATGAGGAGATGTCCAGGAACTCCATCTCATCCTAGATGTACCTGTGTAGGGAACTGCAGTATTTGAGTACCAAATGTGGCTTAGAATCCTTGATACCCAAATTTGTTCGAAGGGTATAAAAAATATTGGTAAACTACGGCATGTCTTGGTCCCTTCTCTACCGTAGCATGGTCCACTTTATGTATTTATCCTCATAGCTCCTGGCAGGGTAGTACTACTCCTTGATGGCATTTCAGAATGAATTCCAAGGGGTGCAGCTGAAAACAGTAAGGTTATACTTTCATCCTTCTACTTGCAGTAGGTTTCCTACCAGTCCTTGACATGGGGGCGGCTTTGAGAAGAGTGAAAGTAATATTTTCCCAGCCGGAAAAATCATGAACAAAAAATTACCCTTCTAGCAGATTTAACCATTTATCTATAGCCCCAACATCTATCTGACCCTCAAATATCAGAATGTCAAAGTTAACTTGTACCTTAAAGGGTGTGGCACTTCCAGAGTAGCTGTTGGAAGTAGATGTGTCATCCTTGGGCAGCTGTTGAAGAATCTAGGCAAAGTTGTCCATCATTGCATTCCATTTTTTCTCAAGGACCTCTTTGAGCAAGATTTTGATAGGTTCTCCTACCCCTCATCTTTCTTTTCATCTGCCATGGGAGGCCGTCAGAATTTCCGAGGCTGGTCTTGCAAAGGTTCGACCAGTGCAAGCCCTAACTCCTTATATCTTGACCTCGTTGGGGACATGCAAAGAAAAATATAGAAAGAGAAACCCACTGTGATACCACTGATCCAGATTTAAACTGGAATGCAACAAATTACAGAGATAACCATAAATACAAAGATGAAACAAAAATAATACTTCATTTCATTAATGTAAAATACTGAAATATGCTTACAAACAGAATTGGAAATAAACTAGCTCAGGATATGGTAGTTTATCTTTGAGGAGAGATGTGGCAACTACATGCCTCTTATTGGTATTATAATGAGGCTCAAAGGCCTATTTATTATTGAGAAACAATGGAAAACCATAAACATCCAAAAACCTAACCCTAGGAGATGAAGCAGCAAGCTATGGGCCTTGTTTGGGTAAATTGGTACATCAACTTCCTGAGGTCATAACTTTGGCATACGATCTCCATTTGATGCACACAATACCTCATTAGAAAGATCTATCCGATGAATACAACTTTGGGATGAGTAACATTAGTCCATGGACCCATGTTGCTCCCAAGTTTCCCAAAAAAAAGTCGTTTAGGGCCTCAAAATGGCTCCGGAAGTTCAGGACCTGAAAAACTGCTAAAAATAGTAAAACAATTAAGGAAACTGAAAAACTGAAAGAAACAATGGTGGGGATCCAAGTGGAATTGGTGGGTGGCCACCAATATCCACCTGGATCATTGGTGACTCATTGAAACATGATGTGCATAAGTTGGTGACTTTTTACAAGTTAGAATGGCAATGACTAAAATTGTTCCCCATTAGGGGAATTTTGAGGTAAAAAATGGGCCTCAAAACAAAAAATGCAATAACAAAATTAACTTTAAAAGAACCAATAAGATTGAAGACAGTGATGTCTGATCCCAGGGGAAAATATCTTCGAGGAAAAAGAAGAAAACTACTTTTTTTAATTGTATTTTTGGCTTATCTCATTATCGATTCACTCAAATTTTAAGTGTAGATGCCCATGGGATGCAGAACTAAATTCCACATACAATGATTACCCACTCTTCATAATTATGAGTAGATTCACATCGAAAAAAATGGAAATACATGAGAAAAGTGTGTTCAACAAACTTTTCCCATTTATTTTCAATTTCTTTCGATGTGGATCTACTAAGAAGTATGTAGAGTGGGTACTTGTTGGATGTGGAATTTAATTCCTCATCCAACGAGTGTCTACTCTTGAAATTCGAGTGAACCGACAAGGAGATATTTTTATGACTATTTGACTAACATAGTTACTCTGTGATCTTCCTGTGTAGTGTGGACTAAGAATTAATCTGTTCCATTTTGATTGATGAGCTAATTTTTGTGTTAATAGGTGTATACTTTTATTTTACTATGTGGGCCTGTATATTAATAATTTGTTGATTGACTGACTTTAGTGAACTAATATGGATTGTTTGTTTCAGCCAAAGGTTTGGCATAATAGTTCTTCAAAAGAAGGATCATGGACATGATTTATTTTTATTTACCTATAACATTATGTGTGAATGACAACACATAACATAATATGAAGATCACCTAGAATAATATAGGATGGTACACCATAAATCCTAATGACCAAGAAATGATCAGAAAGATGGTAGAATATAGATTTGACCACACACTGCACATGCATGGAGAAGAAATATCATCTAGCGAAGGGGGAGGGATAAAATCTCCTAATTGGATGGATATCTTGAGGATCCTAAGGGATGAGGTTAGAAGCTTTAAGGTATATAATGAAAGATTGGTAAGAGCTCAGGAGAGGAAAGTTGAAAAAAATGCAGGCATCTTGCAAAGCCTTTCAGATTTATATAGTTGACAAGAATATGAGCTTGGAACTAATCACATAGGAAAGATAAGCCTTTAGGAATGAAAAGAGAAAACAAATGGAATAGATGGTAGTGGGTCTAGAAACAGGCATAGTGGGGAAGTGAAGACACCGTGAAGGGAAATGTACCACTAAGTACCCTATAAGGAAGAACTAACACTTATGTGCACCACTCTGGTAAATATTCCAACTCTACAACTAGGATGCACCATCATCACTCTCATCATTATCATCATCATCATCAGGGAAGGAGAGAAAATGATTATATACCCGAGGAATCCAAGAAAGTGAAGCACACGCGTTTGATGGAGCCATGAAGAAGGCCGAAGATATGGAAGCTTGATTGTTGGGTATGAAGAAATTCTTTAGAATCCATGATTATTCTGAAAAACATGAAAGCCAATATTTCCACCTATAGCTTGAAGGGAAAAGTAGACATATGGTGGGAATATTTGGAGAATGTTAGACATATTTCTGAAGAGGAGTTGAAATGATGTGAATTTGAAAATCTCTTCAAAAATAAGTATTTATCAGAGCAATACTATGACAAAAAAACAAAATAATTATATGATCTCAATATGGTACAAATGATAGATGATGAATATGTCACTAAGTTCCTAGAATTGAAGAGATATGTGTTATATCTTAAATATGAGAAGGTCAAGATTCAAAGGTTGTTGGGTTGCCTGTGACATTCAGAGACTGGATCGAATTCCTAGAACCTCAAACATTGAATGATGCCATTAAGAATATCAAAAGTGGATGGAGAGCAAAGAGAAATGTTGGAAATGAAAATGAATGGCCTAAGAAAATTGTGGAAAGAAAGTAAGGCACACACAAATCCAAGGAAAGTCGATTTCAGCATAAAATTGACCTAGTTGCAAAAGGCTATGTGCATCATCCAACAACGGATGATTGTAGAGCTGAGACAAAGGAAAAATTAAAATGTTGGAACTATGGTGAGAACCACCGGAAAAGGGAATTCTCGCATCAAGGAAATGCAAGGCAAAGATTTATAGTACCCAGGAAACTCATACATTTGGTGATGTAGTGCAACATTTGCCTAGAATTTATGCAGTCATGACCAAGAAGACCACCAAGAATCCATTATTGAGATGAAAGGTAACTTGTGTAATCAATTCATTTCCAATTTAATTTAACCTAGTTCTAATTAAAAATATGTCATCCCAGGGATTGTGGAAATGTGAAAATTGGCTAAGAAATTGCATACAAAGCCATGGTTAGTTCAATTGTAAACCAAGACAAAGAGAAAAGTTATTCACTGGGTGAAATTGTGTGAATTTGAGCTCGGTAGCAAGCCCATAACAACACATTTAATTATTTTTTTTCATTGGGTGTATATATCATGCTATTGTGTATGGATTGGATGTATATGCACAGAACCAAAGTAGATTGTTTTTAAAAAGAAATTGAATTCCTGGATAATGTTGGATAAAGATTTCTTGCTAAGGCAAGTGAAAGTCAATTTCAGTAATGCTAATCACCAAAATGCAAGCTAAACGTAGTGGTTGGAAGGGTTGTACATTATATGTTGTGAAAATTTCCAACGATAAGGAAGCCATTAGC
The DNA here is from genome assembly GCA_000404065.3 of Pinus taeda. Classification (NCBI taxonomy): domain Eukaryota; kingdom Viridiplantae; phylum Streptophyta; class Pinopsida; order Pinales; family Pinaceae; genus Pinus; species Pinus taeda. The sequence goes on from APFE030646846.1 coordinate 179,809, forward strand.
ATCATTGGGCAAGAAGAAATCAAAATACTAAAGAAATATCTAGTGTTGCAATAATATGAGGATGGGTTTCTAGTAGGCATACCTGGTTTACCTCCTCATAGGGAAGTTAATTTCTCTATTGAGCTAGCACATGGAGAAAAACCAACGTCCAAAGAACCATTCATGATGAGTAATCCTAAAATAATTGATTTAAAAGTGCAACTTAAGGAAATGGTTGATAAAGGCTATATGACCAAGTGTGTCACTGTGGGGAGCTCCAATGTTATTTGGGAAGAAAAAGGATGTGACACTTTGACTCTATATTAATTACAGGAAATTGAATAAGGTAACCATCAAGAACCAGTATCTGTTGCCATGAATTGATGACTTGTTTGATCAGATAAGGGGAGAAACAATGTTCTCCAAGATCAATTTGGGGTATGGGTATCATCATGTGTGTGTCAAATAAGAATATATCCATAAAAATGATTTTAGGACAAGATACGGGCACTGTGAGTTTGTTGTGGTACCCTTTGGACTTACCAATGCACTTGAAACCTTTACATGCCTTATGAACAATGTATTGTTGATCCAGGTGGATCAATTGTGCCCTTATTTGGATAATTTTGTCATAGTATTCGTGGAAGAAATTTTGGTTTATTCAAGGACCAAGGAGGATCACAAATAGCATTTGGTAGCAGTATTGCAATTTCTAAGAGGGCATAAGATTTATGCAAATCTTAGTAAATGAAATTTATTCCAATCACAAATTTATTACTTGGGGCATATTGTCTCAAGGGAGGGTGTAGCAGTTGATCCATAGAAAATTAAGGCTACCATGAAATGGCCAACAATAAAGAATGTGGTTAAAGTTATATCATTCATGGGGATGGTAGGCTACTATAGAAGATTCATCTAAATACTCTCCAATATAGGCCACCCAATCACTTCCTTGCAAAAGAAGGGAAATAAATTTGAATGAACAACTGATGTGTAACAAGATTTGATCAATTGAAGCATTTGTTGACCAATGCACTGGTATTAAGGATAAAAGATCCTAAAAATGATTTTATTATGTGCATGGATGCTTGCAAGGAAGTACTCTGTGGAGTATTGATGCGGGAAGGTCAAGTGGTGTGTTGAGTACAATAATATAAATGAACATGAGAAGAATTATATAGCTTATGATTTGGAATTAGCTTCCATTATCCATGCAATGAAGATGTGGAGACACTACCTTGTTAGTAGAAAATTCACCCAAATGACTAATCATGGAGGGTTGTAGTATTTATTTGAATAACCCAAGTTAAATGCACTGAAAGCATAAGGGCTAGCCACACTTAGTGAATTTGATTTTGAAATCAGATATATAAAGGGCAAGGAGAATAGAATAGAAAATGCACTCAAAAGAAGGGCGCAAATGAATCATTTAGCAGGCATAAGTTCTTATGGAACCAATCTTGAAGAGAAAATCAAAAGCGTTGGGAAGCTTGATGTGAAATATCAACAAATAAAAGAAAGGTTATAAAAAGATAGCAAGGGTGATAAGGATGAAGAATATCACCTCACGGATGACTGTTTAATTAGATTCAAGAATATGAACTATGTGCCAAATAATGAATACTTAAATAGGCTTATAATGAAATAGTTCCATGTTAATCCATATACAAGACATTGAGATACCAAAAGACTCTTATGCCCATAAAGAAATTTTATTATTGGCCTAATATGAAGAAGGAAGTGGCTAACTTTATCACCAAATGCATAGAATGCCAAAAATTCAAGGCTAAATGTAAACATCCAATAAACTTATTGCAACCCATTCCTATTCCAAAATGGAATTTGGAGGTGATATCCATGGATTTCATTACCGGTTTGCCAAGGACCCCTTGAAAACATGTTGCAATTATGGTGGTAATTGACAAGTTAAGAAAGGTGACCCATTTTGTGGTAGTCAAATCCACTAATTTAGCTATCTAGCTAGGCCAAATTTTCATCAACGAGATTGTGAGGTTGCATGTAATCCCCAAGAAAATCATCTCAGATAGAGATGCTGAGTTCACTTCGAAGTTTTGGAAGGAACTGTTTGTAGGATTGGGGAAAAAATAAACCTTCATCACAACTTGTCATCTACAAATATTTGGGAAAATAGAGAGGACAAATAAAATACTCAAAGTCATGTTGAGGATGTATGTGATGCACCAACCCAACAAGTGGAAGAGTATCTTCCTTTTGTAGAATTCACATACAACAATGGGTACCCATAATCCATAAAGATGATCCCATTTGAGGCACTATATGGGAGGAGTTGCAATACTCCTATTAGCTGGAATGATCCAGTGAATAATGTCATTATTGGACCTGATATGCTAAAATACATGGAGAAACAAACGAAGACTATAAGACATAATTTGAACGTGGAACAAGATAGGTAGAAAAAATATGTAGATAAACATAGGGTACATAAATAATTCCAAGTTAGGGAGCATGTTTATTTATGGATTAATCCCAACAAAAGTTCCTTAAGTATTGGTTCATGTTCCAAGCTAGCACCATGATTTTGTAGACCATTTGAGATCCTTCAAAGGATTGGACCAATGGTATCTAGGTTGGCCTTACCTCCATCAACGAAAGTCCATGATGTTTTCCATTTTTCTTTGCTTAAAATATATATACAAGATTCTAATCATGTGATTGATTGGTCTATGCTACAGGTGGAACCAAAGGGAGAGTTTCAGCCAAAGCCCCTATGCATCCTAGATCATAGGAGAATCACAATATGAAATCAAGCAATAGAGAAAGTCAAAGTGTAGTGGAGGCACTTTGGGCCCAAGGAAGCCACTTGGGAAATAGGTGAATCAATGAGGGAAATATACCCCTTTTTATTTGTTGGTTGAAAATTTGTAAATATTGTACCGAGCTATGTATATAAAGCTCTGTAAATAATATGAATTTTTTCCAAGCACATATTTTGTATTTCATCTGGACATTGGACACTAAGGATGATGTTCCCCCATGGGGGAGGGGTTTGTGAGAACCCTAATTGCGTATCCTCATAGATGCAATGTAAATACTTTTATAAAATTAAATATGTGTTAAGTTACGGGCCACGGATTCTAAAGACATAGGAGGGTAATTGGTTGGGATTTTAATTGTTGTGACAACTAAGGAGGTTTGTAGGTATGCACTCTGAATGAGCTCGAGCATTCTCTTAAGAGGAGGTTGGAAAAGGGGGCAAGGGCTATTCTTCCTTGGAGAAAAAGGCAAGTAAGAGAGGAAAACATCATTGAGAAGTTATGCGACAATATGTAAGAAAAGAGTGGGTTTTTCGGTCACAATTATCATACAATAAAAAGGGGGAGATGTGGTCATACCCCACATGCTAGGAAGGTTCTACAAAGGCTGTCAAAAAATAGGGGAGGAACCATTTTGGATGAGAGTGAAAAGAGAGGAAGGACACATTTGAACAAGGAGAGTGGGAAACAATAGGAGAGGAGAGAAGATAGATGTGGGAAAAAAGGGGCCCTGGAACAATGGAGGAGACAATTTTTTAGCTGGAAAGAAGGTAGGGAGGAAATCACTTCTAGGTGGGGAATAAATTGCATCTCATGTTCCCAATAAACAAAGGGTGGAGATGGTAATTCTTGACAGATCCAAAAGGAATAGGGTGGAGGAATTATTACTAGAGGATTTTTGGATTATTTCCTTGTTTTAGGTTTGGTTTTATTATGGTTATGGAGTCTCCAAGTTAGGTGGAGACATGGTGTGAAGTTCTGAGGGGTGGAGACAATGCGTCTTTCAATTCCCTATGCATTGTTTCTTGCAACTCAGTTGGAGGGTAGAGGTGGAAGATCAATGGCAAGGGGGCTTCATTGGGGGATATATATTGAGGGAAAAATGACATAACATATTGGGGGATATATAGGGGGTAAAGGGTTTTTATACTGGAAAATACAAAAGATGGAGCTCAAAGTTAATGAAAAAATATAAAGGGGTATAAAAATTGTTAATGAAAAAATGGACACATACCATATCTAGTGAAAGTAGGGATTTTCAAATTGGGAAGATGTATTGGGTTCATTTTGGTAGGGGGTTAAATAGTGTGATTTTTAGAGGGATTTTCCAATATGTAGTCAAATTAAGGGTATTGTTTAATATGCCATGAACACACGTGATATGTCAGAGGTTCACTGAATGAATGTCGATGATCTGTGGAGTCCACGGAGAAACATAATGTCATATTTCCTCCCTTGAGTAGAGGACCCCTCAGTATCTAGAATCTGGCTTAGGGGTGATGACTGTTAGTGAGAACTAGCTGCATCTATCTATGATTAGGTGGAGAGTCATTTTCCCAAACTCGAGTACCCAAAAATTCCCGAGATAAGTTTTCTTTATGTAATTGCAATGGGAGTAAATATATGTTTGTATTTCTGGATTGGAATGGTGTATATGATTGTATTGAAGATCATTTATGTTCTTACTAGTTACATAATTAACAAACACATTGCTACCACTGATCTAAAGGCAATGGAATAACGTGTAATGGCATGATTAAAATCTAACAATGATTTGTATGGAATCCTTCTTATTTACAATTTTGTGGACTACATTGAATTCAAGATTTTATAGCAGTACTTATACTGGAGTGAGATAATTTGGTTTTGGTCTATAGTTTCATATTAATAAAGCTCAACCCTAAATAGCATTGTAATTTTGTGTTGTTGATGGATCTATTTCATGAGTTGGAATAACTTGGTTTATGCCCCTATATTTCATATAATTTTGTGTCCTTGTGTATGTACATTGAGATCTCAAGTTTTCTAAGGTTGAGTGCCATATTTTGTAGGTTGTCCCAGGGTGGAGATGGCATTGCGAATGCTTGCTTGAATGGCTAGTTATGGCCATGGTGCACAGCTTTATGGGTATTCTTTTAGTGGGTACCCATATATTGATTGTTCTGAAAATAAAAAACTTGGAAACCTCTTCATAAATGGATACATCATTATCCTTTACCTAGGGAACACTTATATATGTATACACCACCACTTGTGAGGTTATAGCATGCACTAGGTAGCATGCGGGTGTATGGTGTGAGCATTACAGGCCCTTTGAAAGTCACCAGGCTTGTAGAAAAGGGATTTTTATAGCCACCTATGCAACCCATGCTTGGATTTATTGACCACAACAACGAAGTGGTCGTAGGCTTGTGATATTATCAATCATAAGCTTGTATCTATGGTTTATGCCTATAACTACATTAGAGGGAGGATTTATCATTGCTTTAAGGAGTGTTGATCTCATTGTAGCCCTTTCTATCACCATACACTTTATCATTTATATTATATGCTTGTAGTGTGTATTTGATCCTTGAATGAGACCTGTGGGTCTCTCATTCAAGATATGTTTGATCCTGATAGGGCATTGAAGACTAAAGGAACCCACTATCCTTGAGAGACTAAATTGATAAGTCTTTGGCCTGAATGGAAAAGTATCTAATCAGTGTTCTCTATTATAGCCATTTCACACCTAATGAGGGAAGCCTTGTTGTAAGTGTAGGAGGGAGAGCACCAATAGATGTTTTAGTAAACTTCAATGGTCATAGCAGGAGGACTCTAGCGCAAGTCCAGATGATTCTAGAACCACTGTAGTTAGTCCATGTTAGAGTTCCTTTGTAAATGGCCTATAATGTAGCATGGGAGTAACACCTTATGAGGACCACTGGATTTAAGATTGAGTATATCGCTCATGGTCCAAATCCTAGTTAAAAACATCTTAGTCGAGTTATGGGAAACTTGTTGTTGAGAGTGGTGTTCCTGCAAATACATCCATAAGGTTAGCCTTGTAGCCTCATCTATTTAGATCTTATCTAAATGGTATGATAAGGGCCATTTCGGGGAAATGAAAAATGGGTGATTCAATCACACCTTATTGCAATAAGGCTAGTAGAAGGATTGTTGAAACTCGAGCAAGAAAATTTCAATTTGACTTTGCCTTGGTCAAACTAGAGAAAATTTGAATTTCCATTTCAGTAGAAATCATGGAGGTAGTTAACTAAGGTGACATGGCACTTTTCACCAATTTAAATCAGTTAATTCGAGTTGGGGAAGATTGAGTTCAGTTCAATATAATTGATTGCTAATTTGTAGCAATATATTTCAATTAAATTGAGTTATGGTTAGTTAAAATAGTTCTAACTGTTAGAGGAACTAGTGGAGGTCAAGTTGTGGAAGGCGAACTTAAACCACACTAAGTTATCATCTTTTAACTAATCAATCATCCCAAAATAATCGACGTGTGTAGAGAATTCAAGTTACCTAGTTGAGATGGAGATTCCAAGGAAGTGTACTAACAACTATAGATTATTCCCATGTGTACAAGTGGTGTTGTTGCAATTAGAGGAAGGACCTAGAGGAATTACCCAATCCAATTGAGGTAAATTCCTAATAATAGGGGCTAATTTCCTCAAGGAACAGTGCAAGGAAATATGAGATTGGAGGGCTTGAAATTGGCTAAGCGTTGGCCAAATTCGGTCAGTCAAGCATAGAGATAGACTATACACTTACAAGTTATGCTCAGGCTTGATAAAACATATGTATTCATCTCTATTATTTGATTAATGTAATACACATAGGAAGGGGTTTTGAGAAGTTTTTATCCCCTAGATAAATCTCTATATATGCATGATGTTTCCGTTTGGATATCTATGATTTGTGTTCTAGATTTTGAATTTATTTCTGCAAAGAAGTAGAGTAGCTTTGAGTCTTGTGATTTAGTAAATTTCATGAGTAGTTTCAAATCCACATAATAATTTCTACATGGTATCAGAGTAGGATTCACAACAGAGCAGAAATTCAATGTTGTTATTGGAGGAGGATCGAATTTGCAAGATCAATTCTTCATAGATAGAAGGATGGATTTTTATGGACTAAGACTCGAGTATGCCTTGGAGCGAAGCTTGAATTATGTTTCTTTGAAGGACCACATGGGAGCAGTGATGGAAGATAATGGATTGAAGGAGTTTATTGATAATGACATTTTGAAACTAGCAGTAGCTGATACTCAGGATCTAGCAGAATGGAAGAAGTCTGTATCCAAGGCAAGGAGAATCATATTGGATGGAGTATGATACCATATTGTCTCAAATATCCATGAAAAAAAAAGACTTTGTATGCAATGTGGCAAGCACTCACAGATTTTTTCCGGAATAGTAGTGACCATAGGAAGGTGGTGCTCAAGGATAAACTTAAAAATATCAACGTGCAAAAGAACGACAATATTCTGTAGTAACTGAGCAGGTTCACACAATTTCATGATGAACTTGGTCAAGTTGGTGTTACTATTGCAGAATATGATTTGGCAATTCTAACCCTTCTAGGCCTTCCCAAGAATTGGCACAACTACCAATATTCGATCAATGGGAGGGAGAAATTACCAATTTGGGAACACTTATGTTCCAATTTGGTACAAGAGGAAATAAGGCATAATACCAAATATGGGACTTCATTAAGGGTGAGGATGAAAAAAAATGTTCCTTAGTTGGGAAGGAAAAGAAGGGTAAAGGCGAGAAATCCCAATCCAAACTAAAATATAGTCAAGGGGGAAAGAAGAAAGACTTGTCCAAAATCGAGTGCTTTCCTTGTCATGAATTTAGGCACTATGCCACGAACTGTCCACACAAGAAGATAAGTAATAATACCTCATTAGGACCAGTAGTTGAATATTTGGCTTCACATTTCAAGCTTGAAACTACCCTCATTACATGCATGGCCATCATAGTGATGGGGAGCATTTGGTGCCTAGATTCAGGTGCCTCATTCCATATGATGGTGAATAGAGAAATTTCAGTGACCTGGAGGAAAAATACTTGCAGATGCAAATTAAGATGGGGGACAATAGAAGGTAAAACACAACTAGGATTTTTACAATCACCTTTTAGAGGGAGTCAAGCTCCGCCCTTAGGCTCAAGGATGTCATGTTCGTTCTGGGACTAAAGAAAAATCTCATATTTTTTGTAGTTTTGGAAGACTATGGTTATGATGTGATCTTCAGCAAAGGAAAGGAATTCCTGAGACACATAACCATGTGATAGGTGAAACATATCGTGGTTTGTGTGAAGAACCTATACAAGCTAGATGTGGAATATTGTGTTGCATTGAACACAAATATGGAGAAGGTGTAGAGTCGCAATGTCTGTGAAATTTTGCATAGAAGACTTGGACATTTGCATCATGGCACCCTAAATATTATCCCACATATAACCACATTAATCCCCAAAGGAGCACTAGAGTAGTGGGATACATGCAAAGGGTGTACCTTGGGGAAGTACACAAAATCCACTTTCCATGATCAAGACAGGAAAGCACATGCCTTCCTTAAAAGGATCCACTCTAATGTATGTGGACCTTTATCAACAGGCTCCATTGCTAGACACAATATTATGTTATCTTTGTAGATGATTTCTCACGGAAGTGTTGCATCGTCTTGATGTGGAAGAAATATGAGACATTCTCCAAGCTCCTTGAATTCAAGTCACTAGTTGAGAAAGAAACCAAGAAGAAGGTGAAGGCTCTAAGGAGTGATAACAGAGGTGATTACATGTCAAATAAGTTAAAAAACGTTTGTGAAAAGGAAGGAATTCGATAGGAGTTGAAATCACCCCACAACCCACAATAGAATGGGGTGGTTGAGAGGAATAATTGTAGTATTGTGGGAGAAACAAGGGTGATGTTGCATGACCAAGGCGTACCCCTACACTTGTTGGCTGAAGCATGAAACACAATGGTCTATTTTTAGAACAAGATCTTCATTGGATTCTTGGCATGAGTACATCAAAGTAATTTTTCTCGGGGAGGAAGTAAGATGTGTCACACTTCGGGATATTTCGAGCCTTAGTCTATTGCCATGTCTCCAAAGAATTAGGAAGAAGCTAGAACCGATAACAGAGATGGGGGTATTTGTAGGGAACATAGAAAATCCTCACAACTATCATGTTTACTTGTCATCCATAAAAATGGAATTTGTGCGAAGGGATGTAAAATTTGATGAGGATATGACAATGAGATGTTACCTTGACGGGGATCTTTAGTTGCAACTAGATCAAGAGCTTCTGGCTACAAAGGAAGAACCTCATAAAGTTGTGGAGCAACCACAAATTGAGGATTAGAGAGTGGAGAAAACCACTCAAGTGGAAACATCCAGAGAAGTAAGGAAAAGGACTAGGGATGTTGAGAGACTTGTGTGAGATCCAAGGGAGAATGTTGGTGCTCCTTCAAATCAATGCAGGAAGAGAAGGTCACTAGATCAGTACAATAGCTACATGGTTCTAATGACTAAGCTTGTAGATACTGAGCCATCCTCTTTCGAGGAAGAAGTAGAATAACTTATATGGTTTGATATAGTGCTTGCGAAGTGGTCACAAGTCTATCAAAAAAATTAATTGTGGGTTCGAGATGGATCTTCAAAGTAAAGTATGCAGTAGATGAAAGCATGGAAAAGTATAAGGCTATATTTGTGGCCAAGGGGTACTCTTAGGTTGAATGGATTGACTATGAGGAGACCTTTTCTCTTGTAGCAAGGTACTCATCCATCAAATCAATTCTTGCTCTAGCTACACAGATGGGGTGGAAGATCCACCAAATGGATGTGAAAATAGCATTCCTCAATGGAGTTATTGAGGAGGAGGTGTATATTGAGCAACCAGAAGGCTTCAATACTTTTGATTAAGAGTCTCATGTGTGCAGACTCAAGTGAGCATTATACGGTCTCAAGCAAGCACCTCATGCTTGGTGCACCAGGATCGATAGTTATCTCATCAGTTTGGGCTTCACCAAAATTTAAGTAGATCAAAGCCTCTATCATATTTTGGTAGAAGGTAAATTGTTGATTATTTTCTTATATGTTGATGATTTGATTTTAACTGGTGATGAGCAAATGATTAGATCTTGCGAGAGTTTGAAATGATGGACATGAATCTCATGCACTAGTTCCTCGGATTGGAAGTATGGCAAGGTGATGGGGATCTGTTTGTTTCTCAAGGAAAAAATGCCAACGAGATACTATAGAGTTTCTGCATGGATAGTTGCAAACCCATGGAGACACCTCTAGTGATAAACTCGAGGAAAGAGGATGCCACTTCATGAGAGGACGTGGATGCTACTGTTTACCAGCAATTGGTGGGTTCACTAGTGTATCTTGTGAACACATGACCATATATGTGCTAAACAGTCAACCTGATAAGCCAAGCTATGGTTAGGCCAACCATATTATTTTGGAGGGAAGCTAAGCATGTTCTACGGTACCTCAGAGGCACTACTCAGTTTGGAATTTGGTACAAATGGACAAAGGGAGTAATGTTATGTGGCTTCATAGATGCATATTGGGTGGGGATTCCATTAGACTGGAAGAGTACATCAAGAGGAATTTTTAGTGTTGGGTCCATAGTTGCTTCTTGGTACAGTAGGAAGAAAAGATCTTTGGCACTTAGCTTAGGAGAAGCAGAGTACATGGCTGCCAGTAAAGCAGCATGTGAGGGAATCTAGACGAGAAATATTCTTCTGGGATTGTTTGGTTAGATGATGAATCCAAATGTGATCTACTATGATAATCAAATTTGCATCACACTCTCTGAAAATCATGTATTTCATTATCAAACCAAGCATATAGGTATTTGGTATCACCATCTATGAGATTATGTGCTGAGGTGGATTATGTTGCAGTACATTCCAACATAGGAACAAGATTCAGAAATTTTTACAAAGGCTCTGTCAAGTGAAAAATTTGAGATATATAGAAGAAGGATCAGGGTAACAGATAATCTCTTTCTTACTAAGAGGGAGTGTTGAAAATGCCAGAAAATATCAGTTTAACTTTTCCTAGGTCAAACTAGAGAAAATTCGTATTTCCATTTCAACATAAATATTGGAGGTAGTTAACTGAGGTGGCATGGCACTTGTCACTCAGTTAAATCAGTTAATTTGAGTTGGGGAAGACTGAGTTCATTTCATTATGATTCATTTCTAATTCGTAGCAATCTATTTTAGTTAAATTGAGTTATGGTCAGTTAAGTTAGTTATAACTATTAGAGGAACTAGTGTAGTTCAAGTTGTGTAAATGGAACTTCAACCACAATCATTGATCAACTAGTTAAGTAATAAATCAACCAAAAATAACTGATGCATGCAGAGAATTCAAGCTACCTAGTTGAGATGGATATTCCAATGTAATGTGCTATCAGTTGTAGACTATTCCCATATGTACAAGTGGTGCATGTAGTCAGAGGAAGGACCTAGAGTAATTGTGCAATCCAATTGAGAAAATTTCCTAAATAATAAGGGCTAATTTCCCCAAGGAACAATGCAAGAAAATAGGAGCTTGGAGGGCTTGAAAATTGGCTAAGTTTTGGCCATAGTAAGTCAGATAGGTAGAGGGATAGACTATACACTTGCAAGTTGTTCTTAGGCTTGAGAAAGCATGTGTATTCATCTTTATTCTTTCATATTTGCAATATAGACAGGAAGGGGTTTTGAGCACTTGTTTTCCCCTAGATAAATATCTATGTATGTGTGATGTTTCCATTTGCATGCCTACAACTTGTGTTCCAAGATTGTGAATTGATTTCCACTAAGCAGTAGATAGCTTCGAGTCTTGTGATTTAGTAAATTTCATGAACAGTTTCGACTGTACACAATAATTTCTACAAGGATGACATTTCCTGGAGGTTATAATCCTAGAGGTTCAAGGTGAAGCATGATTAGAAAGGAGTGGTATGATGTAGGGTCAAGGCATATTGGCCTCTACATGAACTGAACTACTATTGTATTGGCATGGGGTGGTCTCATGAGACAAATTAGCCCGGAAGGTTTTTACCCCAGATCCAACTTCAATGCACAAGGGTGAAGGGTTAGGAAACAAAGTATGGGTGATGGGAAAAGTATTGTCATTAAATGATCTGTGATTTGACCTATTTGGCTAGTCATCCTAGGGGCTATTTCTTGAAGTGATAAATAAAAACTCATATTGAAAGGAGGTAGGATGATGTAAGCCTCGTTGTAGTGGTGGACACGTGAACCTGGTTATCCATACATTGGAGCATTGGTTGACCCACATAATAGGTTAGCGCATTAGTCTCGCCCTAGAGAAAATTAGAATGCACAAGTGTTAAAGGTCAAGAAATAGAGCTTATACAATGGGAAAATAGATAGCAAGAGATGGTAAAGGTCCCACCAATAATAAATCTGCCAGGTAAACGACATTTGGATTATATATATATATATATATATATATATATATATATATATATATATATATATAATATTTATATATATTATATATATATATATATATATATATACACATATATAGATATATAGTATATATATATAGTTAGACACAAACATGGTGAAGACAAAGTATGAAGGATAAGCATTGAATTGCCTATATTATTCACAATGATACATATTTGTAATACATTTGAGTGACCCTTGGTTTCATATTCCAAGTGGTCTCTTGGACTCCCTTTCACTGTTCAACTTCCACACCAACCATTAGAGGATTAGGTGCTCAACATTCCCCCCCTTAATCCGAAGGGGTATGTTTGAGTCCAAGAAGAGAGCTGAAATACAAAATGTGCAAAAATGCATGGTAGCACTAGGCAGAATGTGCTAAAATGTTGGTATAAGGTGATGGTTTAAGGATGACTATCAACAGTAGAACGCTTAGTGAAGTTCCCAGAACTCTTCCAAGTCTAGTAATAAGCTGAAATCTTCTGCTAGTGGAAGTGTCCCTAATGCTTTGGAAAGGGAGACCTTCAACCTTGAAAAGGGAGGTCTACAACCTGCAGTAGTTTAAGGATGAACACTAACTTTGGAATGCTTAATGAAATTCCTGGTACTCTTCCAAAACTGGAAAGAAGCTGAAGTATTTTTCTAGACGAAGTGCCATTAATTCTTTGAAGAGGTAGAATCTCAACCTAAATAGGGAGGTCTCAACCCTACATAGATGGTTTAAGATTGACCACCAACTGAAGGCATGCTTAAAGGAATCTATGTCTTTGGATACAACTTTGAATCTGGTATAGAAGGTTGTGGCTCAGGCTCGCTTGATATGGCTTTGAAGCTTGTTGTTGGACCTAAGAATTAGTCTCTCTTTAGCAACTTTTCTCACTTCTTTCTTGTTTTTCCATAAAAGACACATCCACATCATTGATAAATGATAGATTTTGTCTCAAGGAAGACATTAAATGATTTCCATGTTATACTTTTATGTTTTTTCTATTTGAAATAATTTTTTGCAAATTATCTACGAAACGTAGCCCATTTTGTAGCTAACTGTGTGTTTCGCAGCTAATTCCATGGTTGAATAGGTTACAGGTGTCAAATGAGGAAATCGGACATATGGGCATCTATGGAATGGTCATGACATGGATTCTATCCTAGTTACCCAACCCAGATCGACAAAAAATCCAACTCAAGACTACAGTCAAAGGTGGAGTCAAACGAAGAAACCCAGGAACAATAGGACTCTGTGTCCACTCTTTGTGGCTAATTAATAAATCCGACAGTTTTATTGTAGCATTAACTTGAACCAACCATCAATGATGACAGATTCATGCAACCATCTTGCTAACTTAAAGTCACCTATAGCTTATCAACCCTTTACGCAGATCTGTTGTAATACGTGGAGACCACTTATAGCTAAATTCTCTCAAAAGATAGTTAGGAATGTTTCTTTAAATATTAGTTGTAAAGAACTGAGAAGAAGTTCGAATTTATTTATGTATTAAGCTCAGACTTACAACTCTATAATTTTGGAACTTATTTTCCTATTAATAATATGAAGTTGTGTTTGACCAAGTGATCATTTGAAAGTCTTCAGCTAGTTAGCAGCTCAACTCAATCAGTTGCAGAGGGCCCCTGCATTGAAAGAGGTTTTTCTTTTGTTATTTTTTTTATTGTTCAGTTTAGTTTCATTATTAACTTTTAGTAGTGTTTGTAGTTTAGGTTGATTTCCTATAGTTTGTTTTCTTTTAATTCTGTTCAATAGCATAATGTTAGAATTCAATGGTGCAGTCTTGTTTCTCCTATCTATTTCAAATGAGACTTGTTTCGTTTTAATAGGGTAAGGTGGAAAAGTAACAAGGATGCATTGTTGATTAGATTACTTATTGTTTGTTTCCTCTATTATTTATTTCCTAGTTTAGATTGCCAATGTGTTGTGTGGATAAATTCTTTTGATCACCATTTCAAGCTAATATCCATCCTAAAATAAATGGTTAAACATTCACTTCACACAAGGATTGAAATCAATTAGTTACTCTCTACATATTTGATTTAGTTCTGTAAACTATAAAGTATAGTAAGTTGCTTGTTTGCCATCTCAAGAAAGTTATCTTTCAAAATTGGAGGCTTGTAAAACTAAAAGTGCTTTAGTCAGTTTCATTCCTTGTAATTATTTCAATTTTCCTTACAACTTCACCTTTTAATTTTTCACTTATGATTAAATGACAAGATAGGATAGATGCTCTGTTTTTCCTTCCTTTAACTTAGATCTTGAATTAGTTCACCTTTAGGAAATTTAGACTCAGTTTTTCATAATTCAGGCTATACATCATTAGGAATCAAGGAAACCCCCAAAACAAAACAATATAAAAATACAAAATGATGAAGTAAGAATGGTTAACTAGCACATACAGTGCACTACACTTCATCAGCTTACGAGCCTCAGTTGATAATTTATGCAAAGCAATTTAGGAAACTAAATTGACTAAACATTTTGGCACCATTGTTGGGGAAGTGTAACTAGGTAACTTTATCTCTTACATTAAAAAAAAATGATATGCATAGAGAAAGAGACTCTACGGATATATTTATAGCTAGAGGCAGGAGTTCAATTCTTACAACACCACCTACTCTACCAAGAACAAGAAAAGACACACCTCCATCCCAAAATCATACTCCCAACCATAGAACTTCTGAAATTTCGGGGGAAAAAATCCAATAGAAAGAATATCCTATTTCATCTACCAAGTCAGTCCTACAGGAGAAAAATCTTGAATCTCCAATAGCAGGAGTAGCCTTTTTCACCTCCATAGGGGAACACATTTTAGTTGAAGAATTAGGAATACCTGGTGAGGAAGAAGAAGTAGAAACTCTCTCCCATATCCCATTAATAGAAGAACCAGAGGAGGAGAAAGTAACCTTGCAGGTTGAACCCTATACTAACCCTGAAGAAACTATAATGGCAGAAGAAGGAGAAGATGAAGAATTCACACTGTTTGGAGGAGGGGGTAGAGGAAGAGGTAGAGGAAATAATGGAGGAGGCAGAGGATATAGGGAAATATAGAATTCTTTTGGATTCCCTATAATGGATGAAGAAACAAATGCCACAATGAAAAATATATCACCTTCTGTCCTCCCAAACTTCCATGGGTTAAAAAGTGAGGATCCTGAAACATTTTTATTTGAGTTTGAAGTCTTCTGCAAAACCTATGACTATCTAGAAGACTCTCAAAAACTTAAGTTGTTCCCTTCAACACTGAAAGGATCTGCTTTGAAGTGGTTCATACTATTAGTCACTCAGTCCATTAGAACATGGAATGACATGAAAAAGGCATTTTTGGATAGGTATTTGGATTATTGCATGCCTGCCAATCACAAAGATGAAGTGTTCAAAATGATGCAAAGAGAGGATGAAAATTTAGAGGATTTGATTGAGAGATTCAACTATAAGTTGAAAAGAGAAAAGATGGACAATTTAGATGAAGATACCTTAAAAGCTCTTTTATTAAAAGCCATTAGAGATGAGTGGATAGATATCCTTAACATTATGGGGTAGAGAGATATCTCTGAATGCCCATTAAATGATATAGGAGAATTATGTGTTCATCTCTCAAGAGAGAAATCCAAAACTGGGAAAGGTCCAAGAGATCCTTCTCTTGTTAGAGTAAATAATTCTACATCTGGATCAGTGAGTATGGTAGAAATTGGTAATATGCTTGATGAATTCAAAACAAATATCCTAGGGAGTCTTAGTGAGAAAATAGACACCCTTAAGTTGCAAAACAAGCAGAAAACCGAGGCTGATGCTTTCGCTATTTTCTGTCCAAAATGCAGAAAAAAACATGCTCTAAGAGAATGCCCTTTAGATGCAAAAATTATAGAAACTTGTATGATTTTCTCAGAGAATCATGAAACCAAGGGTTTTCTTTCGATTCCAGGTCTTTAGGCTATTTTTCAAGAAGAAACGGTTCCAAATTCAGTAAAACGTCTTTGTTTTGTCTCTAGAAAACCTTGGCAAGGGCCATAAAATCAATGATTTAACAATCAAATGTATCTTCAGCCCCCACCAAATTGGAATTCTTGGCAGAAAACTTGACCTCAACCTTGGGCACAAGGAGTACAAAATCCTTATGGGAGTTTTTCTCAATATTACCAATATCCTCCATCATATCAAAATGACCCTCCCCCGCACATTTCACAAAAATATCAACAGCCACAACTTCAAAATTAGAAACCTCAATTTTCATTACCATTTCCACAACAAAACCAAAGTCCTCAACTCTTACTGCCATTTTCAGCAGAGACAAAATCAACTACCTGCCCAACCATTACCAAATCCCAACAATAAAAATCATCAGAATAATTACATGGTGGAAGTACAACAATTTCCAACTATATTATCACTCCTCTAGATCTCAGTAATGTTCAACTAAGATCTGGTACGATATTAGAAAAGGAAGGACCTTCTGTAGTTATTTAGGAACAAGACAATTCTAAGGAAGATTCTCTATAGCCCAATAAAAGTTTTTCAGGGAACATCTCTTCAAAACCAAAATACTAAAAATGAAAAACAGAAGGAACCAATGAACTCAACTCCTATCATTGAGCATCTAGTATTTACTTCTGCACCTCCTTTTCCTAAAAGACTACAAGTTGATGGAGGAGTAGAAAAGCAGATCATGTTGCCCAATTATGATTTTCTATATGAATTGAAAAATATCTGTATCAAAATTCCTTTGTTATAAGCCATTAAGGAGATTCCAATTCTAGCTAAAAAAATAAAGGAGTTGAGCATAAAGAAACCAGAAACAAAAGCAAAAGAAACAAAAAGAATTCACCTATTAGGAAAAATAGCAGATATAATGATGGAAAATTGTCATACAAAAATATGTAGATCTAGGAAGTCCAATTGTGAAAACACATATCAATTGAGTTGAAATTCCAAATACATTGATTGATTTAGGGGCAACAATAAACATCATGAGCAAACAAACCATGGAACAACTCAAGCTTCCTAATCTTCTTTACACACCTACATTACTGCAATTAGTGGACAAATCTGTAATCAAACTAGATGGAGTGTTAGAAGATATTTCAGTATCCTTAGATTCTTGGGAATATCCTGTTGATTTTATGATCTTAACCCCCAAGAACAATCTAGGAGGACATCCACTCATATTAGGAATACATTCACTAGCCATAGTTGATGCTTTCATTAGTTCTAGATCTGGTGATATGTATATTTCTGATGGGAATTCAACAAATAAATTCACTCTATATCCTCCAGCAAGAAAAATCATAGAAATAGATGACAAAGAATGGATTGATGATGAAAATGACATTCAACCTCTCTTTATTATTTCAGATATTAGTGAAGATAGTCAAATATTATATACAATGGAAAATTTTGAATCATCTTCAGAATATGAACATGATCAATTTCAAGAAAAATCCAATATTGAATATTTGTCATCTAGGAAGATGTTTCTTTATTCTATGGAAGAATTTGGTAGCTCTACAATTGAAATATTTCCAATGAGAACATTGAACATAAACAATAACTTGGAGAAATTACAACAGGAAAAGATAATCAAGACATTACAACAACATTCTACTGCATATGGATGGGAATAGACTGACATGAAAGGAATTATTCCTAAGACTTGTATTCATTAGATCTACATTGAGGAAAATTGTAGACCTATCAGACAACCTCAGAGAAGAATGAATCCAACTCTTATGGAAATTGTGAAAGAAGAGCTGCAAAAATTGTTGAATGTAAACTTTATTTACCCAATTTCAGATAGCCAATGGGTTCCCCTTTAGTGATTGTGCCTAAAAATAATGGTAAATGGAGGGTGTGCATTGATTACCAAGAATTGAATAAAGCTACTCTTAAAGATCATTTTCCTTTGCCCTTTATAGATCAAGTGTTAGATACATTAGCAAGTAAGAAGTATTTCTCATTCTTGGATGGTTTTAGTGGTTATAATCAGATTCAGGTGGCACCTGAAGATCAAGATAAAACCACATTTACTTGTCCATGGGGAACTTATGCCTATCGAGTACTTCCTTTTAGGTTATGTAATGCCCCTGCAACATTCCAAAGAGTAGTACTAGGAATTTTTTCTAATCTAATACATGATTGTGTAGAGGTATATATGGATGAATTTATAGTCTATCAGAATACATTTGAATAATCTTTAGAAAATTTGGAAAGAGTCCTTAAAATATGTAAGGAAGCAAACCTTTCACTAAGCCATGTGTTAGTGTCAGTGTCTTCACACTGCCATCATAGATCAAAATCTACTCTTTTGCATTTCATAGTAGGAGTCCCATACTGTTGAGTCATTCCATTAGGTCATGGATCTACTGATGGTAGGGTTTACCTCAGTTTTTCCCTCATGATATGTACTTGTTGATCTTCTTTCAAACCTTTTAGTCATGGTTCATGTTCATTTTGCAGTCCATTTCATCAATTACATAAGGTTTGGTCTCATTAGGTCTTAGGGTTTTCTCCATGGTCAAATTCAGTGATTATATGTTAATAAGGGTCAGCAAGCACATCAGGGGGTCAATAATCATTGTTAAAATCATAATTTATCAGTTGAGAAGTTGCATGTAGTTCTCACCTCAAAACTTGTTTTGAGGTGAAAACAGACTATTATGTTTTTATCCTTCATCATGATGTAATTTTATTGTTTCTATATGTAATATTTGTTCCCAAGCTCCTCCTAAAACTTGTGATGCTTCCAAGTACCTGCCACTGCAAAAATCAAGTGATTTTGAGCATCAATTCATTTTCCGAGCAAAATAAAGAAAACATGAAAAACAAAGCATTGTAAAAGACAATAAACATTATAAAAGTGGGTTTTCACAAACAAAAATAAAAAAGGTGAAGCTATATAAAGCCATCCTCCTATTTTTCATCTCATTGTGTTATTGTTGAAGATAAAAGTGACATAAGGAGATCAAAAGTCGAGTTTCAAGTGTCATTGAGCAAAATAGTGAAGTTGCTGCAATTTTTCAAGATTTTGGTCGGTGCTGCACTTCTGAGGAAGGTGTTGCACTTCTGTAGTCGGCATTGCGCTTTGACTAGAAAAGCTTAAAATCACCCCAAACTTCCTCCAAGCTTGCCAAATCACCTCTAAATTTCCTCTTAAATGTAAGTATTTTCATTTTATTGTTGTTTAGGGTGCTTTCATGAGAATTTGCTTGCTCTTTCCTCCTTTAAATTAAAACCCTAATTGTTGTTGTAAACCCTAGTTTTCTTATTGCTATCGCTCATCATTGATATCAAACCCTCATTCCCTCTATCCTATTACATTCCATCACTCCCCTATCATTCCTCACAACCCCTTCCTCCACCATTTACCTATCATTTCACCTATTCTTCATTTGCATTTATTTATCCAAGTCATTGCCTATACCACCACTATCACATTGTGTAAACAAGGGAAAACAATGGAAAGAGGCAATGTCTATGAGTATGAAGAAGAAACACTCAGTGATAGCTCCTTGGAAATACATAAACAACAGAGGAAGCCCCATAAAGGAGGAAAAATCATTAGAGAAGAGCCCACTAGCTTATTCGAATTACAGGCTTGCCCACTTGCAGTTTCTTATTTCAGGCATCAAGCATGTTTTGAATTTTGTGAGATGGTGGAGAGAGTTCAGTTTCACCACGAGTTGGCTAGACTTTTTGTGACTCATTTGCATAACAATGAGATGACACTTGCTAGAGTAACCTTCGCGATTTCATCAGATGTCATTTCAAAGGCCACTAGAATCCCTAATGTGGGTGAAAAATGGTACAAGGGTCATGATCTTGATGAGGATTACTATGAGCCTTATATCAAGGCTAAATACAAAAAAAGTGAAGAATTTATTCCCTTTTAAGTTTTTGGAAAACGGGTATGTACCTTTGATGAGGATTATTGTCAATTACTTCACTTGTGAAGGTAGGTTCTCCCGGTTGTATGCCTATCATATTAGACTCCTCATGCATTTCATTAAAGTAAAGATGCTAAATCTCCCTTACTTCATGTTTAGAAATATTGAGAAAATGGCGCATATTGTACAGAGGAAATCATACCTCCAGTAGTTGAACAACATATTCCATTACTCTTTAATTAAAATCAATGTTCTCCACCAGGTTAGCCTTCTAAACATTCCATGGGAGACCTTCATTTCTCATGAGATGTTCAAAGGCCCACAAATCTTTTCATCAGTGCATCATGAAGAAGGTGGACCTTCTAGCCATGGAGAAACAAGGGAAAAGGCCAAGGAAACTAAAATTGCTGAGGTTCCATTGTATGTAACATATTATAGAGGCACAAGGAGACTTTTTGAAGCTACTACGAAAGTTCTTGCTCCGAAAAGTGTGGAAGGGACCTTGCCTTCGTCATCAATCCATAGGAAAATGTTTGCTCCACAAGGTGTGGAAGGGGCTTTGCCATATTCATCAACAAAATAGGTGCAGGTTGAGCAGTTGAGAAAAGGCAAGGAAAAGGTGCAAGAGGAGTATCTTGATGATGAGGAGGAAAGAGATTTTGATCTCATTGAGCATGAGGAGCCACAACAGCACCTTACTCATCATGGAGTTCACATTATTGACTTGGAAGCTCAGGATCAGGAAACTGTCAAAGACATTATCATAAAGGAACAAGAGGCTGAAATACAATCCTTGGCAGATAACTTAGAGAGGGCTAAGTTCATCATCAACTATCTAGAATAGGAAAACAAACAATTGAGTGACAAGCAAGTCCTCATGGAGCTGCAAATGATTAAAGAAAATAGGCAAATGGCCAAAGAGGCTCATGTCAAGTTTACTCCTATTGAGCAAGAGATTAAAAATGATAGGGAAACATGGCTTGAGAGGGTCAACATACATCTTGAAGGGCTGATTGATAAGGCCAACAGGGACAAGAAGATGCTTTGGCACATGGCATATCACTATATGACCTGCAACAAAATCTGTAACATGAGGATCAATAAGCTTAAAGCTAGGTTGAGGAAGGCTTTAAAGAGAAAAGTAGTTCATGGTGGTGTCTCATGCCAAATCTAGGCAAGTTTTGAAGATTTTGTGCATTTTTCAAATTTTGAAATTTTCAACACAGAAAATTGGCCCAAAAGCACGGTGTTACCAGTGGTAAGCTTTTCCTTGGAGCATCATATGGACAAAAGGTTTGCATATTTGGATTCAAGAGGATGAGAAAATGCACCCTAGAAATTTTCAGAAATTTTGAAGTAAATCTGGGTCACCAAAAGGTCCAAAAACTACCAAAAAATGACCTCTCTACCTCATTTTGGACACACATAAGCAATCTTGGGAGATTCAAGTTTTGAGGGGGACAATGACCTCCAAATTCAAACATTCAAGTTTTTCCGGAAAATATACTTGAAGACCTTTCCAATGATCTATGTTGGGCTCAATTTGGTTAAGGGGAAGGCCTCCAAAAGTAGGTGAAAAGCAACACTATGCTTTTGACCAATTTGCCCAGAAAATCAAAATTTCGCCTGTTTTCACAATGGATTCACTTTATCTCTCCTCATGGTTGTTTTTATGATGTAATTTATGACATGGTATGTAATTATGATGTTAAAATAGTTTTAGAGGGTAGATTCATTAGTTAGATGTGGTTTTGAGGCTAATGAATCAGTTTCCATGCTTATAGAGGTAAGTAGTTTGACTGTCTATATTCTTGGTCCATGTTTGCAAGTGGTTGTAACAACACCTCTTCTCATAGATTTGACCCCTGATGGTCAGGATGAGTGGTTTTGTTGTCTATATTATGTATTTTCTTCCTCATTTGCAAGGGTTGGATTCACTTGGATGCTCTAAACAATATTTTACATCATTGTAAGCAGTTTGGCAAGGAAATTAATAGGAGTTGTAGCTATTTTTATGGAATACATGTGGTATGGCGCTTTTGCATAGTTTTTTCTTTGTTATCAGTTTTTCACATGTTTTCTGTATGCCACAATCTATTTCACTACTTCTTCTTGGGAAACCATTCAGTATTCTATGTTTTCTACTCTTTGAGAAGGATACATGATATTTACTTGCCCTCCTCGGCTCCTCACTAGTCTTAGAAAATCTCACCTCACTCAATTTCAAGTGTAAAAGTCTATACCTACCTTGCCCCATAGAACACACTATATTCTAACCTAATTTCCTAGACCCAAATCGCCTAGCTCCATCTGGTCTAGCACAAAAACCAAAAAATTCAATCAAAATCCCCTGAGCTACTATACCTAGCCTAAAATCCCATCTGATATAGCCATTTCAACTTAGATAAATAAAGGAGAGAGTCCTCTCCCGACCTAGTAGGGCTAGCTACCAGGTTAAGATTGGTTTGTGGTTACCCTAGGATTTCCTTCCTTCAGCTTGAGGTCAATCTAGGCTCTAACACCATGAAAAATGCTTTATGATGTTTACAAAAGGTATTGTTTTAGGGCATCACATTTCAGGAGATGGGATTAAAGTTGATAAATCTAAAGTAGAATTCATCTCTAAATTATCAATTCCAAATTGCCAAAAATATGTTCGAAGCTTTCTGGGATTCGCAGGATACTATAGACGATTTATAGAAAATTTCACTAAAATAGCATCCCCCCCTTCAAATTACTCACCAAGGATTGTGAATTCAATTGGAATCTTGACTTCCAGTTAGCATTTGAGACTTTAAAAACAAAAATTTCTGAGGCACCCATATTGAGAGGTCCAAATTGGAAACTACCTTTTCACATTTCAATAAATGCTTCAGATATAGCTCTCAGAGCTGTATTAGGACAAAAAGACTTGATTCCCTATGCCATGTACTATACAAGTAAGAATTTGACTCCCACTAAGTTAATCTATATTGTAACTGAAAAGGAATTTCTAGTTGTTGTTCATGCAATCAACAAGTTCAGACATTATATAACAGGATATGAAACCTTTGTTCATACAGATCACTCTGCAATTAGATAGTTAATGAATAAACCTATTACTAATGGCAGAGTTACAAGATGACTTTTACTCTTGCAAGAATTCAATATTGTTGAGTTGAGTCTTTTGTGATCCATATCAAGTTTATGAGAAAATTCTTCGGTGTAAATCACATGATCTTACATTTGTCGACACATTTCGAACCAACCAGTGTGGTTCATCGTCAGGAGAATTCAATATTATTGTGCTAGATAGACTTGGAAACCAAAACACAGTTGATAATTTCTTGTCTAGAATACAGAATATCAAAGATGACACTCTGGTTGAAGATAAGTTTCCTGATGAATATCATTTTGCAGTGACTACTCAAACTCCTTGGTTTGCAGATATTGCTAATTACTTAGTCACAGGGAAATTTCCTTCACATTTGTTTCCTAGAGAAAAAAGAAAAATCATTTAGATAAGTGCAAGATACTCATGGATCACTAATGAATTGTATAAAACAAGCCTAGATCTTATGATCAGAAGATTTGTTAGGGAAGATGAAATGCCTGAGATTCTTAAGGCATGTCATGATGAGTCGTGTGGTGGGCACTGCTAACAAGAGGACAACTTATGAAATCCTTTCTTTAGGATATTATTGGCCATCCATCTTCAAAGATGCCAAAGAAAATTTCAGGAGGTGTGACAGCTGCCAGAGGGTAGGGAAACCTTCTCCTTCAAATGAAATGCCACTACAAATTCAGGTAGACATTGAACCTTTTGAAAAATGGGCCTTAGATTTTGTTGGGACAATTAATCCTTCATCTAAGCAAAAGAAGTATATATTGGTATGCACTGATTATGTCACTAAATGGGTAGAGGCCAAAGCATTACCTTTTGCTAATGAAAAATCTGTAGTTAATTTTATTTTTGAGGACATCTTCACTCATTTTGGTGTTCCAATAAAAATTGTGACAGATCAGGGATCTCAATTTACATCTAAAATGGTGAAGGGTCTTGTGGAAGATTACAAGATCAAACATAGGAAATCTACTCCCTATCATCCATAAGCAAATGGTCAAGTTGAATCTACAAATAAGGTGATTGAAGGAATTCTCACTAAGATTGTGCACCTACATAGAAGAGATTGGGCAGAAAGGCTTCCTGAAGCCTTATGGGCCTATAGAACTACATGGAGGAACACAACGGGACACACACCCTATGAACTTGTTTATGGGAAACAAGACCTATTCCCTATAGAGTTTCAAATCAAAACCTTCAAGATGGCAGTCCAATTGGGATTGGATTTATCAAAGGCACAGAAACATAGATTGGAGCAACTCAATGAACTTGATGAAATCAGGCAAGATGCAGTCCAAAGAACCAGTATATTCCAACAACAAAGGGCTAAATGACATGATAAATAAATTAAGGAGAAGAAATTTCAGGCTCGAGATTAGGCACTATTGTTTGATTCAAAGTTCAAATATTTTCAAGGGAAGTTTCAAACTCATTGGGTTTGGCCATATGAGATTGAAAATGTCTTTAACAATGGAGCAGTGAGAATAAGAACAATAGATGAGGAAAAGGTACCTCTTCTTGTGAATGGTCATCAGTTGAAGATATATCAAAAACCAATTTCAAGAGAGGAGTTCATTAGGATTTTCCAGGATAACTCTGAAATGAAGTTGGTGCAGAAGAATACTTCTTCTCCATTAACTTAGTCTTTATTTTCCCAAGAAATGACTGATAAAAAAAATGATAATAAAACGGATAAGGTTGAAAACCAATCATTGATTGGCATACTAGTACAGAAAATACAGGGTGAAAATCATAGATTTCTGACATCCTATATTTTCCATTTCCTTTCTGTAATAAGTAGTGACAAAAAGCTACATTTCTCTGTAGTATAGAGTCTGCAATTTCATAGTCTCATTCCATCTCATTCATTTTTCATTCTATTTTACAGTTCGACTTCATCTCACTTTCATTTTTCATCTACATTTCATTTTTGCAGTTTTACTCCATTTCACCTTCTTTTTCATTTTATCTTACATCTCATTCCATCTCACTGTCATAGCTCATTTCCATTTTATTTTTACACCCATATTTCATAAGCCATATTTCACTTTTCCTTCTTTTCATATTTTGCAGTTGTTTCCATTCTACAGCTAATCTGATTCTACAGCTATAGCATACTTATCAACTCTGCCACAATTTTACAGCTCACAAATAAATCATGAATGCAGGAAAATTCAAGAATCAAGTTTTGGAGATCAACCATGCTCAAAGTACCTACGAATCAACACCAAAAGAATTATCAAGCAAAAGGTTAATTTCTAAAGGTAAAATGCAAATTTATTTCAAACAACAAGTCATAGACATAAGTCATGTATAATATGAATGATCATATGTCTCCTTAACAAGTCATCATTTGATTTGACTACCACTTCATGATACCACATCTCCACCACATCTTCCACATTCAATACGTAATTGTCTATAATGATTTCATCATACCACACCTCCGCTACGGTCTCCATACTCAGTACTTAAACGGTCTCTAATAACTCCATTTGTTAATGGTCATAACCACGATATGACCAAAGTATTCACATATCTCCAAACCCTCACTATCTACTTATTCCATGCAAACTCATAGTTCTTTTTCACCATACTCGTAGTCAGTCCATTTCATAGACCAAGAGAGTAATTCTAAAGGTTAGAAAATTCTACAAAATAGAGACCATGGGACTCATTGTCAGGGCAAAGCTCGTAGGGGCAAATTTTATGGAAGGGTACCCACAACTCAAGGAGATGTTGTAGAAGACTGGATGGCTCAATTTCATTGAAAATTTGATGGATATCACAAGGAGATCACAAAATCGTTTTCTAGATCATTCGATGGTACAAAAGTAGAGATTGGAGACATTAAGTTTGCAATAACAGAATCTTATATAGCAGAGGCTACAAAACTGCCAAGACTTGGTGAGAGGTGGTTCAAAAACAAATAATTTCATAGTGAATCATGGAAGGTAATCCTCAGGAAACCAGGTATGGATGTCACTATGTTTAGAAAAGGAATTCCTGTTTCAGCACTCAAAAATAAATGGAGAAGCATGCTTATGATATTACAAGAGTTTATTACTTGTGAGGAAAGATTCATATGTATGTATGTATGTTTATCATATACGTTTATTGATGAAATTTCTAGAAAATGGAAACATCAACCTCCCTTTCTTCCTTCTAAACAGTCTAAGGAGGATGGCTTCAAATGTACAGAATAAAATAGAATCCATGGAGACAACCATGTGCCATCATGGTTTGGTCAAAATAATGGTTGAGTATCATCTAAAAAGAATAGGAGATACCTAGGAAAACTTTCTGATAAGAAACCATATCCAAGAGGCACCAAAATCTCCTGAAAAAGATAATATCAGAAAGAGTAGGAGAAAGAAAACTAATCTAACCATTCAAAGCAACCCTGAGCCCTTAGTACAGAAAAATGATGAAGAACCAATCTCTGAAAAACTGACAAAGATCAGAGAGCAAATCAAGCAGAAGAAGATAAAAAAAATGCCGGTGGAATTACTTAGAACAAACCTGAATCTCCATTACAACAAGATGATGAACAACTAATCTCTGAAAAATTAACAGAGATTAGGAAAAAAATCAAGAGGAAGGAAAATATAGGAAAGGAAAAAAAGGGTACAAAGGAGGAGAACATAAAACTCCTACAACTTGGAAGGAGCTCTAGGCTCCGAGGTATGGTAAAGAAGGTATCATCAAAGGAAACAGAGTTCATAAATCTAGAAGAAGAAACCCTAGTATCATCTCTTGAAAATGTTCCATTTACATACAGTCCTCAAAACTCTCCTAGACAGTATTTTGAAGGCAGCCCTAGCAGAGGATCCCCAGGCATAGATCCAGTACAACAACAAATTTATGATGACATAGAATCACTAGAAAAGAAAAGTGCCTCAATGGATCCAAGATCCTCAGCCGATCCAAAACAACCTGTCAATCCACAAGAACCTCTGACTAACTCTCTCAGATAGGGAAATCTATGAGTTAGAGATATTGAACAGGAATATAAAGAAAGAAAATGAAGCCCTGAAGGAACAAAGCAAATTGGATAAAGCCATTCATGATAATACAATACTGCACCTAGGGCTATGGTACAAGAAGAATAGGAAGTTGAAGAGGAATAATAGAAACTTGAACAAAACAATCATCAACCTCAAATACAGACTTCTCATGAAGAAACCCAAGGTGGCAGTCACTTCAAAAAGGAGAAAGAGAAGAAAGTTAGATGTACTGACAGAGGTATCTGAGCGGATGCAATAGGAAAGAAGAGTTCACAGTTTTGGAACCTCAGAATCGCTCTCTCTTTGACAATTTTTCTCACTTATTTCTCTTGTTTTTCCATAAAAAATAGATCCCCATCACTGATAAATGATAGATTAAGGAAGACATTAAATGATTGACATGTTATACTTTTATGTTTTTGCTATTTGAAATAAGTTTCTGCAAATTAGATATGGAACATAGCCCATTCTGTAGCTGGCCGTGTGTTCCGTAGCTACTTCCATGGTTGAATAGGTTATAGGTGTAAAATGAGGAAATCGGCCACATGGGCATCTCTGGAATGGTCATGACATGGATCCTATCCTAGTCACCCAACCTAGATTGACAAAAAATCTAGCTCAAGACCACATTCAAAGGTGGAGTCAAACGAAGAAACCCGAGAGCAATAGGACTTTGTGTCCACTCTTCATGGCTAATTAATAAATTTGATAGTTTTGTTGTAGCATTAACGTGAACCAGCCACCGGTGATAACAACTTCATGCAACCATCTTGTTGACTTAAAGTCACCTGTAGCTGATCAACCCTTTACGCAGATCTGTTGTAATACGTGGAGACCACTTGTAGCTAAATTCTCTCAAAAGACAGTTAGGAATGTTTCTTTAAATATCAGTTGTAAAGAACTGAGAAGAAGTTCAAATTTCTATATGTATTAAGCTCAAAATTATAGCTCTGTAATTTTGGAACTTATTTTGGAACTCAATCAGTTGCAGAGGGCCCCTGCACTGAAGGAGGTTTTTCTTTTGTTATTTTGTTTACTGTTCATTTTAGTTTCATTATTTACTTTTAGCAGTGTTTGTAGTTTAGGTTGATTTCCTGTAGTTTGTTTTCTTTTAATTACGTTCAGTAGCATAATGTTAGGATTTGATGGTGCAGTCTTGTTTCTCCTATTTATTTCATAAATGAGATCTGTTTTGTTTTAACAGGGTAAGGTGGAAAAGTAACAAGGATGCATTGTTGATTTATTTATTTACTGTTTGTTTCCTTCGTTATTTATTTCCTAGTTCAGATTGCCAATGCACTGTGTGGATAAATGTTTTTGATCACCATTTCATGCTGATATCCATACTAAACTAAATGGTTAAACATTCACTTCACACAAGGATTGAAATCAATTAATTACTCTCCGCATATTTAATTTAGTTCTCTAAACTATAAAGTACAGTAAGTTGCTTGTTTTCCATCTCAAGAAAGTTATCATTCAAAATTGGAGGCTTGGACAACTAAAAGTGCTTTAGTTAGTTTCATTCCCTGTAATTATTTCAATTTTCCTTACAACTTCACCTTTTAATTTTTGACTTATGATTAAATGACGAGATAGGATAGATGCTCTGTTTTTCCTTCCTTTAACTTAGATTTTGAATTAGTTCACCTTTAGGAAATTTAGACTTAGTTTTTCATAATTCAAACTGTACATCATTAGGAATCAAGGAAACCCCCAAAACAAAACAATATAAAAATACAAAACAACGAAGTAAGAAGGGTTAACTAGCACATACGGTGCACTATACTTCATCATCTTATGAGCCTAAGTTGATAATTTATCCAAAGCAATTTAGTAAAATAAATTAACTAAACACTTGTATATGACCATCACTTCCCCCACCTTCCGTTGGATACAATGTGAGAAGACAGAGAAAACTCAACTGCAAGACTGTTCAATACTCTAGAATAAGTTTTGAAATATGACTGAAATATATTCTTGGTTATTGAAGCCCATTGCCAAATCGATCCAAGATGAGTCATTGTTCTTGCAAGAAGCTTGTTTTTGAAGCATCTATGTGAAGAATGAGTATGTTGACCACAATGCTTATATGGATGAATATCAAAACAATGATATTTCATATGGCCAACTCGGTCACAGTGTTGGAATTTAACAACTTTTGGTTGTGAATGTGGAGAAGCAGAATCTAGAATATGTGAAGGTGAACTGCCATGAAGAAACCCAACACTTTGAAATTGAATGGGCTTGGAATAGTCTAGAATATGAAAGGATGCCTCCTTATCATATACAAGACCTGTTTTGCGCTTGTTTTTGACAAGCTAATTAGGTGCTCAAGTTTATGCTAAAAAATCAAAGTGTCATAATATTGTTAAACAAAGCTTCAGATTGAAGTGCTCGTCATTCTGAATCCAACAATGTGAACAAAACTCAAATCTGAGCTTGTATGCAAAATTTAGAGTAAGTAAAAGATCAAGTTTGACTTGTCTACATGGCAGGATTAGATGATGTGGCAAAGGTCCCAGCAAATGAGGAGGCGCCAAGTGGCAGCCCACCATTAGCCCTCACATATCACATATCATAGGTCGCAAGTGAATAAGGTTAAGAGTCGACCCCCAAGCAATGTCGATAGCGATTTTTGATATCATATATCACAATCGAAGGAAAGGAGGAGTTATACAATCAACCTTGGCATAATCAGGGTTGCGATGTGATATATTGAAATCACATATTGCACCCAGTACCCATCGATATATATATATATGATATAGGGATTATCCATCGATAGGGAAATGCAATGAGTTCCAATTGTGATAAGACCTTGGGCACGATATGTTTAAGTATTGCAGTTTATATGTCGTCAGGTCTGTCGATACCACCAATTATGTTACCATGTCGATTGCCAATTGCGATCAATGATAAGTTCCTAGATGCGAAATGTAATGAGCCACAATTTATACTCTCATTGGGTCTACGACATCGCTATTGAAACATTCCATTGTGTTGACAAGACCATAAGAGCCTGCAACACTTGTCGATTATGATTTTCAATACGACCGACAAGTTATGGTCCGTGGTGCGGCCGAATTCTCGGTTAGTTAGCGGATTTTGGAATGAATTTGTAAGATTATGTCAGTTTTGGAGCAATTTGTGGAACAAATAGTGGGAGAACTAGGATAAGTCATAACTTCTTCAGTTCTTATCCAAATGGGATGCAAAAAGAGGCTAGATAGCCATTTTTTAGTATTCTGAACTCATTGAGACAGGTTTCAGAGGCATTTGAGCATTGTAAACACACTTTTGTTGTTATTTTGAGTATATTAAAGAGGCCCAAGCATTGGAAGTTGGACCAAGGAGACGTAGCCTAGGAGGGGTGAAATCCTCATCAAATATCTATGTTGTGTGTTGTATTTTGATGTTCTTTGTTGTTATTTTCTTGTTGTTCAGCATAAGTTTTATGCTAAATTGTTTATAGCATTTACATAAGAAACTCTCATGGGAATCAGTTAATTAAGAAAACATGGTGAATCCTTAAGAACTTGATAAGAAAATGCTAAGCACATTGGGTTTTATTTTGAATGGGGAATTAACACAACATTACTAATCCGCTCCACTTCAGATCAAGTTGGTATCAGAGCACTGGTTTTTGCTTACTAGATTTTCTTTGTGAAAGAAGGATTTAATTGTTTGCAAGTTTGTGTCATGGTAACAAGGTTAAAACTAAAAATAGGAGAAGGGAAGATGGTTGAAAGCCCTATAGTTGGCTCAAGAGGAAGAAGAGCAAGGTTTCCAAAGTCCTCTACACTAGTACATCCTAAAGTTGTAGAAGTTGCAGTTGAGTCTTCAGAGACCATGTCTCATGAAGGAGAACCTATCATGACAGAAGATGATAAGACCTTTAGAAAGGCTTTCTTTGATATGACAGAGATGGTGAGGGTCCTCTATGAAGAGAGGAATAACAGATTGCAAGGAGAAAGTTCCAAACCTCCCAAAGGAGAACGCTCTTCAGGAGGAGGTAATGGAAAAGAAGGTAATGGGAATGGAGACAAGCCTCCACCCTCTCCACCATCTTCTTCATCTTCTACTTCACAAGCATCTTCACACTCTTCCACTAATACATCCCTTACTCATACTCATCATCATTCTGCAAAAGGAACTAGTAAATCACCTTTTCTAAAACTTGATGTTAAATTCGAGTTGCCCATGTATAATGGTAAAGTGAATGTAAAGAAGATTTATAATTGGATTCGTCAGTTGGAGGTGTATTGTAGAATACAAAACCTTCAAGAGGATGATATAAAAATTCAGTTGGCTTCATTGAGAATGGAGGGTGCAACACTCATTTGGTGGGATGTAATGACTCAAGATGAGATCAAAAAACATGGTAAGATCTCTATTACTTGGTCTGATTTCATTGCTACTATAAAAAGACAATTATACCCTTTAGCCCATATGAAAAAAGATATCATGAATTCGAAAAAGTTCAAATAGTTGAAGGGACAAAATGTGCAAGAGTATACTCAAGCATTGATGAGAAGAGCTCTTATGCTAGGAGTAGACTTACAATCACAAGATACTTTGCTGAAATACATAGGAGGTTTGCATAGCTATCTTCGACACACCATTCTTATGTTTAATCCCACAAATCTTGATAAGGTATACTTTCAAGCTACACAACTCGAATCAAGAGGGGAAAATGTACAAGAAGAAGGTAAGAAGAAACCATTCTAGAGTGGTGAAAAAGGGAATAAATTTAAAGGAAAGTAGAAGTAAAATTCTTTTGTTAAGAAAGAAGGGGAGAAAACTGTGTGCAAGAATTGTTCCAAAGAGGCCATGATGAAGCGCATTGCTAGAAGCTTCATCCTGAATTAAGACTGAATAAATCTAACAATAAAGGGAAACAGAAGAAAAACATTGATGTACAACAAGACTTGGGTTCTAACTCAGGTGATGAAACCAAGATTGCAGCCACAGTCACTAAAGGAAAATACATGGCAAAAGCAAGCAAAGAGGAAGTCGTGGCAAGCACCAATGTAGAAAATAACTCCAACATTGTTTCGAACGAGGAAAACAGAATTGAGTTGTTCCATATTAGAGTTATTTCCAAACAAACCAAGATTTTTGTGTTGTTTGACAGTGGATCTCAGGAAAATTTAATTTTTATAGACTTGGTCAAGAAATTGAATCTGGAAACTATGCCTCATCATAAAACGTATCTGTTGGGTTGGATAAAAAAGGATGCAAATATTTAGGTCACAAGGAAATGCATTTTCAGGTTTACAATTACTGCCAATTTCGTTGATGAAGTTGAATTAGATGTAGTGTTGCTGGATATTTCTAGAATTGTGTTGGGAAGCCCGCATCTATATGGTAGGAAAACTGTTTTCCATAGATTTGAGAAAAAATATCATTTTCTCAAAGATGAAGTGGAGTATATTGTGAGAGCCCATCGTAGGAAGCTTAATCTGTCTTTAGCAAGCACAAGGCAAATGAAGTGACTAGTCAATTCCAACAAGAGTCTTGTGCTCCTTATGATCAAGTAGAATAATGACACGGAACATGAATCCGTTGCAAGTCGTGATGTGAAATTGAAAGCTAAATTGGTTGATGTGTTCAATCAATATGGAGACATGTTTCAAGAACCAAAGCGATTGCCACCAAAAAGGGGAATTCACCATGAAATTCAGCTACAGAAAGACTGTCCACTCCCAAACATCGGTATGTATCGAATGTCAATTATGGAAAGTTTAGAAATTAAGAAACAAGTCCAGGAATTGTTAGATAAAGGTGTAATTCTTCCCTCTACTTCACCATGTGGTTCACCAATTGTTTTGGTACCCAAGAAATATGGAAAGTAGCACATGTGTGTAGATTATCGAGATTTGAATAAAATTACCATAAAGAATCAATACCCACTACCCAGAATAGATGATTTACTAGATCAGTTGAAGAATGCAAAATATTTCACTAAACTAGATTTGAGAACTGGATATCATCAAGTTAGAATAACTAAGGAGGATATTTGGAAGACTGCTTTTAAAACCAAACATGGATTATTTGAGTGCATAGTTATGCCTTTTGGTCTTTGCAACGCTCCAGCTACATTCATGAGAGTTATGAATGATGTTTTAATATCCTTTCTTGATGAGTTCGTAATTGTCTATTTAGATGAAATTTTGATATCTAGCAAATCATGAGAAGAGCATGTCAAGCATGTGAGGAAAGTGTTGGATGTCTTGAAAAAAGAAAAGTTATTTCTGAAGATGTCTAAATGTGAATTTGGGAAAACTTCTTTAGTGTATTTGGGCCACATAGTTGGAGGAGGTGTGCTGAAGATTGACCCCTCTAAAGTTTTGGTCATTGTGAATTGGCCAATGCCCAAATCAGTCACAGAAGTAATTTTTCTGGCAGCAGTGCAGTATTGAAGGAAGTTCATTGCCAATTTATCTTCCATAGCAACTCCACTACATGCTTTGACCAACGTGAAGGTTGTCTTACAGTGGGTAGGAAAACAACAAAAATCATTTGATGCTTTGAAAAAAAATATCATTTCAGCCCCAGTTTTAGCATTGCCGGATCTAAAACAACCATTTGAAATACAAATAGATGCAAGTGACTACACCATGGGTGCAGTTCTTTTACAACATGGTAAGCCCATTTCATTTCATTCTCATATTTTTAATGGTGTTGTTATTAACTATCCTACATATGATAAAGAGCTTTACGCATTGGTGAAAAGTGTGGAAATGGAAGCATTACTTTATGGGAAAAGAAACCATTATTCACACTGGTCATCAACCTTTGCAATATCTGAAATCTGAAACAAAATTGTAGCAATCAAGGCACTTTCATTGGATGGGATTCTTACAGTGATTCCACCTGGTAATTAGGGACAAGAAAGGCATATATAACAGAGTTGCTGATATGATTTCTGGAATGGTTGTTAATGTAGCCATTTTACTCAAGAATAATTATGTTTTTCCTGAAAGTTATGTTGAACAATATGCACATGATGTTGACTTTCAAGAGGTATATTCAAACTTGAGTTAAGGCCACCAAGTTAAGGAATTAGGCTACCATGTACATGATAATCTATTGTATCATTTGGGAAAACTTTGTGTTCCACAGGGAGAGAGAGAAAATGTCACAAGGGAAGCACACACTTCTCTTATTGTTGGACATTTCGGTGTAAGTATAACAATGGAAAATATTCAAAGGTATTTTTACTAGCCTCGTATTCTTGAAAGTGTGTCACATTTTATCATAGGTTGTTCATTGTGTGTAGTCAGTAAGCCTAGTAATAGGAAACTAGGATTGTACACACCACTTCCAGTGCCTTCACGTCTGTGGGAAAGTGTTTCTATGGATTTTGTAGGAGGTATTCCTTTATCAAGAAAAGGTCATGATTATTTGTACATAGTTGTGGATAGGTTCGGCAAGATGTGCATATTAATGCCTCGTAAAAAAAAATTACAGCTGAGAAAGCAACTCAACTTTTCTTTCAAAATGTATGGTTTCATTTTCAATTACCTACTTCTATTGTAAGTGATTGTGATTCCTGATTTGTTGGGAATTTTTGGTTAAATTTATGGAACTTGATGGACACCAAGTTGAAGAAAAGTACAACCTTCCATCGACAAACAAATGGTCAAACTGAAGCGATTAACAGGACAATTATTCATTTTCTAAGATGATATTGTAGAAAACATCCTAAGTTGTGGGATGAACACTTACATTATATTCAGCATGCTTACAACTGAGAAAAACACTCTTCTACTCTAACTTCGCCTTTTGAGGCATATCTTGGTTATTTGCCTAAATCGCCTTTGCATTTCATCTTTGAGAAAGAAGTAGTTGTAAATGGACATAGCGACATAGATAGAGAAAATAAAGTCATTGAGAAAAATTAGTTGATTCACCAAATAGTTCAAGAAAAACTAGAAAAGAGTCAAGGGAAGTGTAAGACAAGGCATGATAAGCATCGTGTGGATCATCTGTTTCAAGTAGGTGATGAATTTTGGCTTTACATTAGCAAGGAAAGACTTCAAGGTGAAGTTAAAAAGTTGAAACCAATCCATTATGGTCCATTTAAAATTTTGGAAAAGATTGCTAATAATTCTTTCAAGCTTGATTTGCCTTCAGATATGAAAATTTATTTCATTATTAATGTTGAAAATTTGAGATTGTATGAGACTCCTTTGATTGAAGATCAAGGAAAAAGTGTACATATTCCATCAATTGAAGATGTTTATCCATAATTTCTTAATGAGCTTCAACAAGACACCATACTTGATAGAAGAACGAGGTCATCAAAGAGGGGAAATTTTCATCATCGTCGAGTGGGTCTGAAAGGTACAAATCCATCAAAGGCCAAATGAATTGAAGAGGGGAGGGTGAGGGAACAATACCCTCATCTGTACAATAAATGAATATAATATATTGGGGTCCAAAAGGCTTCCAATGGGGAGGAGTGATCAGGTTCTCAAGTTTATGCTCAAAAATAAAAGTGTTAGAATCTTGTTAAACTTAGCTTCAGATCGAAGATCTCATCATTTTGAATCCAACAATTCAAATGACACTAAAATACAAGCTCGTATGCAAAAGTTAGAGTAAGTCAAAGTTCAAGTTTGACTTGCCTGCATGGTAGGATTGTATGACGTGGAGAAGGTCCCAGCGAATGAGGAGGTGCTAAGTGGTAGGCTGCCATTGGCCCTCACATATTGCATATCATAGGTCACGGGTGGATTGGGTTAAGAATCGGCTCCCAGGCAGTGTCGATTGCGATTTGCAAAAAAATCCTGAAAGTAGGCTTAAAAGTGAATATGAATTCTAAAAGTGCAAAGCTCCCCAAGAAATCCCATGAATGCTAATCAGGTAAGTGAGCCTATCTCTCTATATCTATTTCTGGTGCCTAGGATGCTTCTTGTGTTCCACGTATGCTTCTAGTGCTTGTGCCTTTGCCTAGTTTGCCACCTTTGCTCAAGGAATTTCCCAATCCGACGCTTGCCTCGAGACATTGCATGTTCATGCATGGCGATTTTGATTGGAAGGAGATTGAAAAGGGGGTGCTGGAAGGTATATTTTTGTATATTACAATCACAAGAAAGGAGGAGTTATAGTTGGCCCCCGGCTCAATCAAGGTTGTGATGCGATATATCTCAATCGCATATCACACCCAGTACCTGCGAATATATATATGGCACATGGATTATCTGTCAATAGCGAAATGCGATGAGTTCCAATATTGATAAGACCCCAAACACGATACATTTATATGTTTCACTTTATATCTCGTCAGGTTTGCCGATACCGTTGATTATGTTCCCACACCGATTTCCAATTGCGATAAGAAATAAGTTCTCGAACGTGAAATGTTATGAGCCAGAGTTTATACTCCTATCAGGTCTACGATATCATTAACGCAACATTCCGTCATGTTAACAAGACCATAAGAGCCTGCAACATTTGCCAATTGCGATATGTGATATGGCCAACAGGTTATGGCCCATGGCACAACCAAATTCTCGCTCAGTTAGTGGATTTTGGAGTGAATTTGTAGGATTATGTCAGCTTTGGAGCAATTTGTGGAAAAAAATAGTAGAAGAACTAGGAGAAGCCATAACTTCTTTAGTTCCTATCCAAATGGGATACAAAAAGAGGCTAGATAGCCATTTTTTAGTATTCTGAACTCATTAAGATAGGTTTCATAGGAATTTTATCATTGTAAACATACTTTTGTTGTAATTTTGAGCATAATAGAGAGGCCCAAGCATTGGAAGCTAGACCAAGGAGACATAGCCTGAGAGGGGTGAACTCCTGATCAAATATTTGTGTTGTGTGTTGTATTTTGATGTTCTTTGTTGTTATTTTGATGTTGTTCAAAATATGTTTTATGTTAAATTGTTTATAACATTTACATAAGAAACTCTTATGGGAATGAGTTAATTAAGCAAACATGGTGAATCCTTAACCACTTGATAAGAAAATGATAAGCATCTTGGGTTTTATTCTGAATGGGGAATTATCATAGCATTACTAATCCACTCCAATTCAAATCACAAGCTCTTCCCAAGGTCTGATGATGGTCTTGGGAAGTGTATTCTAAATTTTTTCATCTGCATGCATATCTTTTCCTTCATTGGGTACTAGATCAATATTAATTTGTTGTTGATGGGAGTTTGTCTCAATGTTACTCATTTGAGCACTTGTTGGTTGTTGATGGGTGTCATGATGCTTACGATGTTGTAACTCATCTTGCTAAAGTTGAGATTCAAGCTACAAAAATTCAATCTTGTCATGTGCATTTTGCAGGCAAGTTTGAATGTTAGTGAGAACAACTTCGTTGATTTTAATTGTATCATGAGTAGTAGAGACTAACATATTTTTTGGAACTCTAATACTTCACTATTTCTAGCTAGTTTCTCCAACCTTACAATTAATATCTTAGGCTAGTAATTGCAAAAAACATATTACTATTACTGCAACACTGAATCATGATGGAAAAGGAACATGAATATGCCACAAAATTCAACGTGTCAACCAATGCAATCAATTAATATATAAAGTGGCACAGTCCTCAAATATGAATCAACTCAATTAATATTCCATGTCATATATAACAATGCTAATTTGAACCGACACATTCAGCAAGGCATATCAATCACAAATGCGCATATGAAATTTCATATATAAACTCAACACACCAATTATATGATACACACTCTACATAATATATAAACTCATACCATAGGGTGCTTTCAAGAACCCTTAAATTCAATATATATATTATATATATATAAAGAGAAGTTACTATATAAATTTCCAACAGACATATCTCACATAAATTCATGGTAAAGTAAGTAAGCCATCACTCAATCGTTACATGCCATCAGATGGTTTTCAAAAACTATTCAACACACAAGGTTTTTCAAAAAAAATATTCAATGTTCCAACTAATGTATACCATTTACACAAAATTTACACACTCCTTTAGCTATATATCGACTCTATAATGAAAAGAAAAATCACCTTTTGTTCCCTTCAATCTACCCTAGAGTGGTGCATAGGCCTTAATCTCAATCAGTGGGGGAGTGGATTATGAACCTGTGATAGAAGTTATAAACCATATCAACAGTATATGCCTAGGTTACACCACAATTAATGCAACATACAACATGGAGTTACGGTAACGCAATGTGTGGTATATGTAAAATAGTAAGTGGAGTGTTATATCACATAATGCAACAGTATGGAGGCAGTGTGGTATCACATCAGCGTGGAGTATGAATGACAATGTTATCACACAAAACATGGAGTATGGAGGCATCATGGTATGGTGGGAGTTACAGGAGTTATGATGGTGGTTGTAGTGGTATGGTGGGAGTTACAGGAGTTATAATGGTGATTGTAGTGGTATGGAGGGTGATATGCATTATAAGCATAGTGATATACAACATTTGAATTATGTAACATATGGTAGGAAACGAAGCATTGTATGGAGGGTGGTTCGAAGTGTGAGGAATGGGATTAGGCACGTGCAATGTATGTGGATTGTCGACTGATGGCATAGTGGTGCAACGTTCAAACAGTGAAGTGGTGCAACCAACCAGCCATACCACTTCTGTTGCGCTGTGGGGAGAGGGTCGAGAGGCTGAGGCTAGGAGTGAGGTTGTATGAACCAAAGCCACAAATGCATGCAGGCACGTAGTGTATGAGTGTTGGGCATGGGATCCCCCGCAGCAGGTTTTGGGGCTTAAAGCTTGAGCTTTGGTCAATTGTATTGTAAGACTTCGCGAAGTACGGGCACGGAGTGCGAAGTGTAAAATCGAGTCATAGGGTTGTCCGCCCTAAAATATTGTAATTTAATGTAAAGTTGTGTCAGCCTACCCATGGTCCGTGGACCATGGGATTGTATAAATAGAGTGAGGCTCTAAGTGTAAAAGATTAGTAGAGCATAGAGAGATAGAGTAGCAAAGGCATGGTAAGAGCATAGAGTGAATGTTGAAGTGTATTGGGTTGTAGTAGTAGGAAAAGGCTCTACAGTTGAGTGTGCAAAGGCCTAGTAGAGTCCACAGCTGAGTGCGCGGACCCCTGTAGCTGAGTGTGCAGGGCGGAGTCGGGTCTGTACTTGGGATTGAAAGATAATAAAGAGAATTTTATTCTGTGCATCTATTTTGGAATCTTTATGTTGATTTTATTCATTACTTTTAATCTCTTTATTTACTGTGTACACTTGATGAATACTCGTATGTGTTAGTGACAGTGTCTTCACAGTGC
The DNA here is from genome assembly GCA_000404065.3 of Pinus taeda. NCBI lineage: Eukaryota > Viridiplantae > Streptophyta > Pinopsida > Pinales > Pinaceae > Pinus > Pinus taeda. The sequence goes on from APFE030646846.1 coordinate 219,342, forward strand.
CATCAGTGATAAAAGTTTACTCTTTTGCATTTCATACTAGGAGTCCCATTCTGATGAGTTGCATTCCGTTAGGTCATGGATGCACTGATGGTGGGGTTTATTTCAGTTTTTCCCTCATGACATATACCTGCTGACCTCCTTTCATTCCTTTTCAAACAATGGTTTATGCTCATTTTCAGTTCATTTCATCAATTACATAAGGTTTCAGTCTCATTAGGTCTTAGGGTTTTCACCATGGTCAAAATTCAGTGATTATTGCCAATAATGGTCAGCAAATACATGAGGAGGTCAAATAATGATCAGAAAGTCATAATTTCTTAATTTGTAAGCTTAATGAAATTCTCACCTCAAAACTAGTTTTGAGGTGAAAATAGAGCATTTGTATATTATTTTTAAATTTCATGTAATTTTATTGTTCTCATATGTAATAAGTGGTTCCATGTTGCTCCTGGTCACTCGGTGATTTTGCCAAAGTACTGCCACTGCAAAAAGTCAAAGAGTTTGAGCATCAGTCCACCTATCAAAGCAAGAAAACCAAACATAAAAACTGAGTATTTGGAAAAAAGAAAATAGACATTATGAAAGTTGGTTTTCTACATCAAAAATCAAAAAGTTGAAAAGCTATATAAATACCATCCCTCTATTAATCATTTCATTGTTAAGTTGAAGTTCAAGTGCTAAAAGGAGAGCAAAGAAGCGATTTTTAAGTTTCATTGAGCAAAGGAGTGCAGTTGTTGCGTTTTTGAAGAAATTCTGACCGGTATTGCGCATCTGAGGTTGGTGTTGCGCACTTGGCAGGGTTTTCCAGTGTAAAATTTCACAGGCGTTGTGCATCTGGGAGGCGTTGCACACCTGCGTGAGGTGCTGCACATATGCCTAGCCAAGCCAAAAACTTCACCAAGTTGCTAATTCACCTTAAACTTTTAGTTTCTCCCTCTAAAACAAGTAATTACATTACTCTTATCTTATGATCTAGGGTTTTGATTGCTAAGCTTGGTATTTAGCATTTTTTAAATTAAAACCCTAGCCCCTAGGGTGAAACCATCTCTCCATTGTTTTTATTACCCTATACTTGCCATTATTCCCTAAACTAAACCCTATTCCCATTTACATATTTCCTAAATCCGATTCCCCTCATACATTTTCCCCATTCCTACTTACACTCTCCTCAAACCCTACAAACCATATTCACATTAATAAACCCTACCCAGTCTCCTAAAATCCCATTCACACTCCCTAACCCCTATTTACACATCATACTCTCACATACTCCTCCCTACACTCTGACCATTCCATTCCTCCACCCTATTTTCACTATATTATTCATTATTGTCCATATATAACAACAAGTGTTCACAGCCACAAAAAGTAAAGGCAAAGAGAAGATGCACAAGGATGATATTTATGATGAACAAGAAAGAGAATTTTAGCTAGAAGAGCATGATGATGAGCCACAACACCAAACTCATCATGGAGTAGAGGTCATTAATCTTGAATGTCAAACTGAAACTTCAGCTCAAAACATGCTTTTGAAGGAGAAGGATGCCCACATTCAGATATTGATGGATAGCTTGGCAAGGCCCAAATTTATTTTCACATATCTAGAGCAAGAGAACAAATAGTTGGAGGATAACCAGGGCCTAATGGAGCTTGAAATGTTGAATCTAAAGAGGCAAGGTGACAAAGAGGCTCATGTCACTTTGACTCCCATTGAGCAAGAGATTTAACATGATTGGGAAACTTGGATTGAGAGGGTCAACATACATCTCGAGGGCATGCTTAAGAAGGCCATCAGGGACAAGAATATGCTTTGGCACATGTCATATCATTATATGACTCGAAACAAAATCTGTAACATGAGGATCAAGAAGCTTAAAGCTAGGTTGAGGAAGGCAAGAGCAAAAAGGAGCAAGATAAGTTGAAAATCTTGGTTGAAGCCTCCCTAGCCCATCAAAGTGGTTGATGATGGTGCCTTGTGCCAAATTTGGGCAAATTTTGGGAAAATTTTGTATTTTTCAAATTTAAATTTTCAAACACTGAAAATTTGCCCAGATGGCATTGCGCTTTTCCCTTGGACATCCAATGAGGAAAAATCTTAAATTTTTGGATTTAGCATGATGAGAGAATCCATCCCTAAAAATTTCAAAAAATTTGGAGCAAAACTGGCCCACCAAAAGGTCCAAAAACTATCAAAAAATGACCTCTCTACCTCCTTTTGGACGCACAGAAGCTCCCTTGGGAGATTCAAGCTTTGAGGGGGCAAATGACCTCCAAATGCAAACATTTAAGATGTTCCAGAAACTAGACAGGAATACCTTTCAAATGACCTATCTTGGGCTAAAGTGGGCTAAGGGGAAGGCCTCCAAAAGTGGGTGGAAAGTGACACTGTGCATTTGGCCAGTGGTGCTGCACTTTTGGCTAGTTTGCCAGAAATTCAAATTTTCGCTTGTCTTCACTAAAATTATGATTTCTCTCTCCTCGTGGATGATTTTGATAATTTAATTAATGATTTTTCATGTAAAGTTAATACTGAAATGACCTTAGGGGGTAGATTCATCAGTTTGAGGTGGTTTGGGGGTCAACGAATTAGTTTCTATGCTTATAGAGGCAAGTTGTTCCACTGCCTATATTCTTGTTCCCTGTTGGGAAATGGTTGAAGCTGCCCCTCTTCTAATGGATTTGAACCCTGATGGTTAGGATGAGTAGTTTAGATGTCTATATTATGTGTTTTCTTGGTCATTTGGTGAGGTTGGAGTCTCTTGGATGCTCTGAGCTACATTATACACCTTTATCAGCAATTTGGCAAGGAAATAAACTAGGATTTGCAGCTGTTTTTATGGGATACTTGTGGTATAGTGTTTTTGAATAGTTTCTTCTTTAGTTATTAGTTTTTCTCATGTTTTATTTATGCCACAATCTAATTCATTTCTTCTAGCTGAATGATGTCAAGATAGATAGGTAGAATTCATTGTTTACAATGCGCTGCCTTGGGAAGCCATTCATTTTTCCATGTTTTCTACTATTTGAGAAGGATACATGATCTTCACATGCCCTCCTCAGCTCCTCACCAATCTTAGACCTCTCATCTCACCCAATTTCAAGTGCCATAGCACCTACCTACCTCGCCCCATAGAACACCCTGCATCCTGACTTGATTTCCCGAACCTAAAGTTGCCTGCTCCATTTGATACAGCAAAAAAACCAACAAAATCAATAAAAAAACCCTAGAGCTACTATACCTAGCCTAAAATCCATATCTGATCCAGTAATCTTGACTGAGATTCATAAAGGAGAGAGCCCTCTCCCAACCTGGTAGGGCTAGCTACCAGGGTAAGCTTGGTTTGTGGTTATCCTAGGATTGCCTTTCTTCAGCCTGAGGTCAGTCTAGGCTCTAACGTATGAATGCTTATATGTGAATTTAATCTAATTATTCAGCTAATAGAGACAAATTAAGGAAGACTTGAGTAAATAACATGGGTCGTGTTGTGGCTAGAACTGCGCGAAGACAGTATCACAGGGTGCGGGGTACCTGTAGGTGCGCGTAGCACAGTAAGTGCGAAGGTTGGACCGCGTACCAATCACCACATATCATACATCACCAAGGTGCAAAAACCTGGTTCTAGCACCCTCCCATACTACTTTGGGTGAGACCTCAGTCTGCACTCCACGGACTGTTGTCGAAAGGGCCAGTAGTAACGGGATTTTCTTGGCAAAATCACTTCCGAACTTGGGTCAGGCCCCACTAAGCCAAAAAATGGTTCCGTTGCCAGGACCACGATCTGCATAAGGGATGTCTGATGTCGTGCCACTGGAACCCAACAAAGAAGGAAATTGAAGAGTGGTTGGAAAAGAAGATTCACGAGTTCATGACACAGGAAAACAGAACTCTGCAAGTATATAAGGAAAAGTGGCTGGATCGCTATGTGTATACGGAAATCCACGAGATTTTCTTTGCATCCTTTCTGTTTGAGCTATATCAGTGGATCACGAGGTTAACCAGTAACCAGGGAAGCTGTAGGCTCGACCAACCGATAGTGTGGACTCTGGAATTAATACACAGACTAGAAGGATTAGAAGATAAGATCGCACGGGCTATGGACCATTGGCTTGATCGGATAATAGGGGGATTTATCACTTAAATTGTGATAGACACAACTGTGAGCTATAGCGAGGCAGAGTGACACTTCCTCAAGGGACCGCGAGGTAAGTATATTAAATCTTTGAACACCTAGATTAAGATGTTGTTATGTTAAAAGTGGGTTATGCGAATAAATTGATGTTTGGGACTACACAGAGTGGAAAGACTTACAGAAGCGGAAGTAGCGAAGAATTAGAAAACAATCCCTTAATTGCACCCTCATGGGAGAGTAAGGTAGATCTCGTGAAGGTTTCTCCGAGAAGTGCAGTCAGTTTGATAAGGCAATGGATCTCACGGTTACCACCTCCACCCACACCTCCATCTCCACCCACTCCACCTCCACCTCCACCACAGTTCAGTATGGCGGGTGTGATCAAACTACTAGTGTTCAAAGGAGTAGGGAATGAGGATCTGGATCAATTCTAGTTCATGGTAAGAGCAATATGGGAAGCACATGGCATCACAGATGACAATATTAAGAAGGCTACATTGGTGAGCGCGTTGCAGGATCATGCATTAACATGGTATATCAAGCATTCTAATGACCACCCAAACACAAGGATAACAGAGATCCAGAATGCGTTGAACAAGGAATTTAGCAGACCAAAGTCAGAAACACAATCAATCATCAGGTTTAAAGAGATCACGATGATCCCAGGTGAGAATCCCTAGGATCTGGATCAACGATTGAAGAGTACGATCCGTGAATCCAATATGATGTTGATAGATGCACAACATCATGCATGGTTTTTGGCATCGCACTTGAGGATAGCATCGTCACAACAAAAACTTTCTACCAAGGTTGTAGCGTTGGAAATGACAATGAGATTACATGAGACCCCGATACAAGACACTAGGTTGGGAGTTCAGGAAATCCACGTGCAACTACAAAATCTATGTTTGGAAATGCAAAGCTTGAAGTAGGATAGGGCACCACGGCTAGAGGCGTGCAAGGAAGTATGGTGCACAGAATGCAAAGGCTAGGGCCATGACAAGGATAATTTTCCAGTGTTCATGAACTACTTGGCAGGAGGAGGGCCAATGCCACTGAGACCGGAGGCGCAGGTAGGGCCGAGTGAGGCACTCGCTTTATGGTGCACAATCTGTCAGATAGGAGGGAAACACATGACAGACAATTTTCATTTGCTGTAGAAATATACACAAACACCCCAACAATTGTTTTGTAATTTCTGGAGGTTGGTAGGCCACAGTGAGCTCACTTGCCACAGTTATGAGCTAATGATGGATCGGACCCCAGCCTATAGGATGCAGACCAAAACGCGAGCCCTCGACCCAGATGTGGGGATGGCGTGCGCTGGATTTTAGGGTCGAGGTCGAGGACAAGGTAGAATAAGACTAGGAAGGGGCCACAGACAATTAATTTGTTACAATTGTGGAGGACCAGGGCACTATGCCTATGATTGTCCCAACCTGATGAGGATATCCAGTTCATATTGTGCTCAGTTTGATCATGAAACAATAGATTTTCCTATGTTGATCACAAAGATGCACGAAAAAGGGGTATTCCATCCTCCCCCGACTCAGAATATACAAATGATGAGGTCTGAGCCACGCGAAGAGGACCCGAATGTAAACATGATGCTCAGAAGTGGTGCGACCATGGGAGAGGATAAGGGGAAGTAGTCAGAGGAAAGTATGTGGGTTCACAAGGCTCCTACAAAGGAACCCAAGTTTGACTTAGAACGCACAAAGGAGACATTCATGGAAGCTAAGAAGAGCTTTGTGGAGGCCTCCACTTCAAGTAGTAAGGATCAACCAGAGCCAGGAATGGATCCTTCTATGCTCACTACCTTTCTGGAGACATGCATGAAACTGCTGCGCGACAAAAAGGTGGTTAAAGGACTACATGAACTAATCACCAGGTGTGCGAGGTGAGGGGAACCCACGTAGTCCGGAAATTGGGGAAGCATGCATGCACACTGGAAGGGAGAAGAGGTTGACTGCATAGATTGGTGAGTATGAAATGGATTAGGTAATCCTAGACCTGGGTTCGAACGTGAATGTATTACCAAAGAAAACATGGGAATGCATGGGCAAGCCCATGTTACAATGGTCCCCTATTTAATTACGAATGGCAAACCAACAGAAGATTTTTCCCATGGGGAGGTTGCAAGGGGTAACAATTGATATTGAAGGCATGAGTGCGCAAGCGGATTTTGAATTAATAGAGATTGTTGATGACATCAAACCCTATCCCACATTGTTAGGAATAGACTAGGCCACCGATATGAATGGAGTCATCAATCTCAAGAAGTGCAAAATGATCTTCGATAAAAAGTCACTACGCGTAGTAGTCCCACTGCACCCAGCCGAAGGATCCTACTACACTGAACCAGTGCACGACGATGAAAGCAACGATGATCTTGATTGTATTTACAATATAACCACACGAAGCTAGGATTGGGTGAATCTAACTGCAAATGGGAGGATCTTGTGGGAGCGTGAAAGCTCCTGCACTTTGGATTCAGGCAAAGAAGTAGAGCGATGGCAGAAACGGCTGCACGAAGTGACAACGCTGAATTGCAACATGATGGTTAGATCACTGTGTTGCATAACAACCAAGGTAAGAGAGTTGCTGACATATGATGGATTGACATCGATGGATGAATTCTTGAGCAAATTTGAAAGTGCAGTACCAGAATAGCAACAGTTCGATGCGTTGAAATGGGCATTGCGCGCAACACTCGCACGATGGTGGGGTACCCATCAAGGAAACTTTGAGGACTGGCGCGGATGTAGATGGATGATGTGCCTACGGTTTGGGAGCCCTTAGCTTTGAATGACAGTTAGGTAGCAAGGACAGAGCAACTTGTGTGCCCATCGGTGTCTATGGGTACAGACGTGTATTGTGCAGCCCACTCAAGCACACCCCAAACTAAGGATCGAAAATCAGAATAGGATGCAGCAGCAGGAAGGGTGATGCACACCACAAACGTTCCACATAGAAGCATTCAATAAGGTATGTGGAGTCCTGAACAGGGTTCACCTGGTGAGACAAACAGATTGGGACCTGTGCGTGCCAGCAATTCAATGGGCCTATAGGGCCATGTGCAAAAAACTGAGCGCAGAGATGATTCTGAAGCTGAAGAGCAGAGTTGAGACCATAATTTTGGAGGAAAGGAATCCTCATGCAATAGCTCTCATAGTTGGGGCAATACACGAGGACTGCAGTTACAGGAAGTCATTTGGTGAGGGAACCTTAAGCTTCGCAAACTCGAAGAAGATTAGGTACGACTGAGGAAGAAAAGCATGTTAATGGACATAGAGATCAAAAACCTGGAAAACAAAATCATGCAAGCATGTGGTGTCGATGAACTCAACGTGACCAAACAAGATACAGATAGCCAGACTCCTACATTAAGAGATTGTCTCCGAGAATTTGTGACTCTGCTACAATGGCTGCAACCACACCTTACCAAACAAAGTAACTAGGGGAACGCACCGCATAAGGAATAATGTGTGGCACTAACTGTCACAAGGGTAATTGCGGAGTGCCTACAAACTAGGCTAGAAGTGTTGGGTATGGAGCCTAATTAACTTCTGTATTCAAAGGTTTTAGCCAGATGTATACCCCAAGAAGACTGTACACCCTTCCACGTGGGGTCCGGGGGCCAGTGGTCCCCCAGCGGGGGTTCGGGGGTAGCGCTGCCGAAGCTAAAAATAGATGTAAAATTGCCTTTAAAAGTCTAGTAATTTCTCGTCAATCTGGGCCGTTCATTAGGCGGATGATCTGACCATAGAAGTTATGTTTAGTTTAGGGTTTTTTTCCCTAGAAGGCAACCCCTCACTATATATGAGGGAATTGTATTGCGTCTATATTATATTTGTATTCAGAGTGAGGAAGAGAGAGAATATTGAGAGCGAAGAGGGTGTTACAGTGGATCTGTTGTAGGTTGTATGTCTTCAGTTTGATGGATAATAGAATAAAAAAAGGACTAGTTGTTTCTCCATGGAATGGCAGTGTGGTTATCTGGTTACCACACCAGCACACTGATCTCTTTTGTAAGACAGCACTGTAACTCTCCATTTATAAATTGAGGATCCTGGCTCATATGGGTTAAAAAGCAACCCTGCCAAGGCTATGGATGCCTACTGGTAGCAGAGGCTCTGCTTATGGTACTGAAGTTATATCTTATTGTCAATTATTACTATAATACCCTTTTCTTATTCTTTCTTTTTATCAGAGACATTATTTCCTTAATTTTCCCTGTTTTGAACCTTTATGCATGAGAAATTGTTTTATGATCAATCACATCATTTTCAGCTAGAATACCATCAATAAAGACTCTTTTTGGCATATTGTTGTTCTTTTTCTTTTTCGCACAACTTATCATCAATCCCAAGCATCCTATATCTTATTCATAACTATCTTTACACACTTTGCTCTCATTATAACCATAACTCTCGTTGTCCTATCATTGATATGTGTACTCTGCTTCATTTACTGTTGTATTTTTCATTCCTATGCCTTGCTGTCAGCATAACACCTTTCATATGCTTTATGGTCATGGAATCCCTTTTTCAATTAGAGGGGGGAATGTATGCATCACGGGTTAGCATGCGATATGATTACTACACTCTGCCATAACTTGTTGATTTGACAACATATTAGTATTGCATGTATATAAAAAATTTTCTGATTGAAATTTTTGCATGCATCTTATCTGTTGCTATTCAAAACTAACACTATGGATTCAAGAACATTGTATGCAAAATAGTGATTTGTTTACAGGAGAACAAGAAGTATGGGGGGAATTCTATTCGCAGCATGACCACACTATTGCAACTAACAGAAGAGGCTCGCGAACGTGAACAATTCTTCAAACATGATGTGCTTGCCTAGATTCCACCTTTTGCATCACTTTCAACACCAACTCTGCCTACATTAGCTTCAAAAAATGCCAGTCCATATATGTCATTCCACATTTTTCTTTTTGGAGGTAAAACTTGAGGTAAAATAGCATTCTGATTTATTACGAATTTAGGAGAATTTAATGAAATTCATTTTGAGCATTATTTATCATCCTTCATTCCACATCTTTACCACTTCCCCTTTTTCAGCGGCATATCATCTTTTAGTTTGGGGGAGTGTTGCTTTCATTCATTTCTTTATTATGACCATGTCATTCATATTCTTTATCATCTATTGTTATTCTTATTTATTCTCAACACCTCCCTTATTCCATGTTGTTTTACACCAGGCATAGACTTCAACAGATAGTAGCAACCACCTCTATTTGTTTTCTAGCATCGCATGAGGGCATGCTAATTTTTCAGAGAGGGGGAGGAATTGTTATGCATGATGATTGTTTTCTATTTTCTTTCTCATTTAAGGCATACAATTTCAGTGTAGAAATTGATTTCCATAATATTTTTAAAAGTATGAACTCAATTCTTGTGATTTTCAGAAAACACAGAGGTATCATTAAAATACACAAACCCAGATAATTTCAAGTTAAATTGGTTCATAAAATTTCGGAAATCATGCACTCTCAACTACAACCATTTTTTTTATATCTCATGATCTGTCCATCAAAACGATCTGATTTTTGGATCATAGAAGCATTAATATATTTCAACAAAATCGGGTTCATAGTTTTTGGGAAAATGGTTAATGAAGGATGCTATCACTTATATCATATTTTGCTGCAACTTCATTGTTATGCCTTCATCAAAATTGTTAAAATTGAATATTCATTAATTAAGGAAGGATTCATTTGTTATATCCATTTCATGAGCTGGGATGACCAAATTTTTTATTGCTTGGTTAACACATGGGTTTTGTCTTTGGGTTGCATGAGGACATGCAATATATTCAGTTTTTTGTTACATGAGGACATGCAATATATTCGGTGTGGGGGTGTGTTGGGTCGTGAATACGACCACCTTTTTAACACTTATTTCATCCATTTTTACTTTTCTTTATCATGTTCTTAATCATGGTTTATCATATAATTCTATTTTGAAATGATTTATTGCTCTATGAATGAATATTATTTATTCTCCTTTATTTCTAATAAATTGATGATTATGAATGATTTTATCAATGATAGTTTCAATAAAAAATTTGTAACATTATTCACCATTTTTAACCTCCAAGATAATTTCTAGATTGAAGATTTGACCATTAAAAGTGCCAACTCAGAAATTCACTGGAATAAGAAGTGATAGTTTTGCGGTTAAGATTCTGAGCAAATGAAGAAGAATTTAGAAAATCTGGAAAATGGGTTTTGTCTAGAACGGACCCAATTAACTTAGGAAAGAACAGTTTGCCCAAATTCGACTTTTACTGAGAGAAACGTAGGGTTCTTTGAGCATGATTTTCTCAGATTTGTTGTTGTGGCTGTCCTCCAAATCTCAGCTGCAAAGACCAAATTCGCCTTGCTCTTGTTAAAAGTTGAATGGGAATATATTTTCTTGTTGATCAATTGGTTAGAATCAATCCAATTTTGTAATAGAAATCATGTTGTAATTATCTTTGTTGTAACTTCTCTCTGATCTCTCTCTATTTAAATGAGAACAGAGATCAGAAAAGGGGATGATTAATTTGGAGAGGGATGATGAATTTAGAGATGGAGACTTAAGGATTCAGAATTATGATTTGAATTAGAGATTTAGAAGTAAGGATTCGTGATAGAATAGGAGGAAAAGGAGATTGTTGCATGTTGTAATTCTCAGAGCTTCAACTGTTGTACTGATTTCACCATTTAATGATTAATACCTGATTTGGGAGTTGCTGCTCATTCTTTTCATCTGAAGTAACCCAGCAACATCCACTGGCGGCTAAGGGTCGAGCCTCTGGTGGAGTACACTGCTACTACTGCTGTATATTATCTTCTTGTTTTATGCGTGGTTTTTCTTATTAGTGTTATTTGGTAATCTGGTATGTTCTGTTATTTTACATCACGGTTCCGTTATATTCGATTCATGTTCAACTAAGTAATATCGTTCTCAATGCCAGGAATGTCGTATTGATTCATCTTGACTTGGTAACGTAGTGCTATTCTTTCAATCATTGATATAACGTTGTTGATCCTTACAGAATTTATTGTTGTTCAATTACAGTGTATCCATGTTGTAACACTTATTAATTGGTAGTACTGAATTCATCTTAGAGATTATATTTCCTTGCGATTGTTGGATCTATTGATGTTGTTGTTCCATTATAAAATACAATCGTATTCTTTATAACTAAGACTGATAAGTGGATTACCAAGATCAAATTACCATTAAGGTGTGTTGTGTGTTACATTGTTGCGTATTTCTGTTTGGCTTTCAAGCGTTGTTTCGTATTTCATCATTAATCAATGTTGTTCTATTTCCGTGTGCTATTCGATTCATCCTTCAAGATAGAAGATTGCCATTTGATTTCTGTAGGACATGATTATTGCATTTATTTTTGTATATTAAGAATTAGTTGTCGTTACATTTCCTAGCTGTTGTTCCATTTCCTGTTATTCGCATTATATTTGCCTTGGTGTGAAGAAAGATCCGAGACTGTAGTGGGCAGTGACATTTATTGTCTGGCTCCCAGATCGAGGACTTGTTCCCTGATTTCTTTTGGTCCCATCAGTTTACAAAGGGATGAGTTATTTCTACTGAACCCTTGACTGATGAATTGCTTAGTTTCTTAAATGTGTGATTTAGTCATTAAAGAGTAGTTTGTTGTAGCCAAGCATCCATTTATCTTTGTATTTTGAGAACTGTACCACATTTTTCATAACATTACTCTTGAATAAATAGCCACCTTAGACTGAGTACACTCTTGAAATAAAAATTCGTCCTTGGGTTGACAATTAATGTGAAGGTAATTGGGAGTTAAAAAGGCCTTTTTATCGCTCGACAGCAGGTAGAAACCAGGAAGAAGTGGGAGCAAGCCATGAAAGAAGATATGGACTCCTTAGCACATAACTAGACTTGGGACTTAGTCAAGTTGCCTGTAGGTAAAACAACATTGCAGAATAAATGGGTTTACAGGCTCAAGGAAGAAGATGGAGGTAGAAAAAGGTACAAAGCTAGACTTGTGGTGAAGGGATTTGCACAAAAAAGGGTATAGACTTTGATGAGATATTTTCTCCCTGTTGTGAAAATGACTTCAATCAGAACTATTTTAAGTCTAGTAGCAGCTGAAGATTTGCATCTTGAGTAGTTAGATGTAAAGACAACCTTTCTCCATGGGAATTTGGAGGAAGAGATATATATGCAATAGCCACAAGGATATGAGGTGAAAGGGAAGGAGAAACTAGTGTGCAAGTTGAAGAAGAGCTTGTATGGCTTAAAACAGGCTCCAAGGCAGTGGTATCTAAAATTTGACAGATTTATGTTTGAACAAGGTTATACTAGATATCACTCTGATCAATGTGTTTATCTCAAAAGAAAAAATGATGGCAGTTATATTATATTGTTATTGTATGTAGATGACATGCTTGTTGCAGGTTGTAACATGCGGGAAAGAAATGTGCTCAAAAGGAAATTAGCAAACTCATTTGCAATGAAGGATTTGGGTGTTGCAAAACAAATCCTTGGTATGAGAATAACTAGAGACAGGAAGAATCACAAATTAACATTGTCTCAAAGTGAGTACATAGAAAAGGTGTTGAAAAGGTTTAATATATAGAATGCAAAACCAGTTAGTATACCTTTTGCTAGCCATTTCAAATTAAGTAAGGAGGCATGTCCCAAGACTCAAGAAGAAATGGCTCATATGTCTAAAGTTCCATATGCATCAGCAGTTGGAAGCTTAATGTATACAATGGTCTGCACAAGGCCTGATATTGGCCATGGAGTGGGAGTTGTAAGCAGGTACATGAACAATCCAGGAAAAGAACATTGGATGGCGGTGAAGTGGATTCTCAGGTATTTGAGAGGTACCACAAATCAAACATTATGCTTTGGTGGTTCAAACATTGCTCTACAAGGATATGTTGATGCAGATATGGCAGTTGATAGAGATAACATGAGGAGCACAACAAGGTATGTGTTTACTGTAGGTGGAACAACTGTTAGTTGGGTCTCAAAACTACAAAGTGTTGTTGCACTCTCAACAACAGAAGCAGAGTATGTTGCTGCTACAGAGGCTAGTAAAGAAATGATTTTGTTAAAATGGTTTCTAGATGAATTGGGTAAGAAGCAGGAGTTGGGCAGGTTATACACTGACATCCAGAGTGCCATACATCTTGCAAAGAGCTCTGCATTTCATTCCAAGACTAAACTTATACAGCTCGAGTACCATTTCATATGGTCAGCATTGGAAGATGGACAATTGAAGCTGGAAAAGATACACACTAGCCAGAATCCTGCAGATATGCTAACAAAAGTTGTAACTAGGGAGAAACTAAGAATCTGATCAGTTTCAATTGGTCTTCAAGTATGATGAAGAAGATGAGAAACAGCCAGGTCCAAAGTGGAGTCATTGTCTAGCAAATGAAGCAGCGATGGAGTTGCTATAATCAGTCTCCAAGTTGGAGATTGTTGGGTGTGGAGCCCAATTATCTTCTGTATTCAAAGGTTTCGACTGGATGTATACCCAAGGAAGATTGTACACCCCTCCACGCGGGGGCGGGGGGGGGGGCGGGGGTCCAGGGACTAGCGGTCCCTTGGCAGAGGTTCGAGGGCAGCGCCCCCGAAGCTAAAAATAGATGTAAAATTACCTTGTAAAAGTCTAGTCATTTCTAGTCAATCTGGGCCGTTCATCAGGCGGATGATCTAATGGTAGAAGTTATGTTTAATTTAGGATTTTTTGCCCTAGAAGGCAACCCCTCACTACATATGAGGGAACTGTATTGCATCTATGGATATCTGTATTCTGAGTGAGGAAGAGAGAGGAGATTGAGAGCGAAAAGGGTGTTACAGCGGATCTGTTGTAGGTTGTATCTCTTCAGTTTGTTGGATAATATAAGAAAAGAAGGACTGGTTGTTTCTCTGTGGATGTAGCCCAAACTAAGTGAACCACGTATATCTGTGTCTCTCTTGTTTTATGTGTTTTATGTGTTTTCTGTGTTCATATTTCTGCAATATTTTATGTGTTCCATTGCTCTGTAATATATAATTTTCTAACAAGACATTTCATTTGTTGTTGGAATCCTCTCTAGGTTTATACAAAATCCTTGTGAGGGACATTAGTCTGCTGCAAAAAGAGTTCTAAAGGACTTGAAGGGAACTCAAGACTTTCGATTCAAGTATACACAATTGAGCAACTTCAATTTGATTGGATACTCTGATTCAGACTTCAATGGAGACAAAGAAATTGGGGTATCTACTTCCGGTTATGCTATGAGTCTTGGATCAAGAGTTGTCTCCTGGAGATCACACAAATAATCAGCTCCAGCAGATTCCATAACAAAGGCAGAATATGTGGCCAGAGCTAAGGAAACAAAATCAAGAGGTATGGGAAATATATGTGCGGCATACAATGTGTCCTTGCTTTGATGTCATGATGTAATGGAGTGCATGTACTAAATTCAAATCATAAACTAATTGCAGGAAATGAAATGTTCGAAATGGAACCTTAACCTATTGCAAGAAAGAAAGTACAAGGAAAGAGACTGAAATCAAATGCTAAAACACACCATTTCTAACTAACTGCTAAGAGGCTTTACTTCAAAATAATGCTAAGTTAACATGTATGCAATCCTACTATCCTAATCATTCTGATTCAGACCATCAAACCTTCTACTGTTGTGCATGAGAATGAATAAAATAAATATGTTTTTATTTTCGTCTTTTTTCATGTGAGAGTGTGAAAGCTAATCTCTTTTGGTGATGTGGAAGGTGGCTTGGAGATGATGGTGAATGGTCAAAAGGCTTGGGAGACAAGTAGGGACCCTTTGCTAGCTTTCTAGAGTCTTTTTCCTCAATTCAACCTCAAAACAAGCTTTCCTACACGATGCTACATTGATTTACTATAGGATGTACATATTTACTATAATTCATCGAATGACCAATCTAATCAAATCCAAAGTGGATGGGACAAATTTTATTATTAAATAGGATGTATTAGGTCCCTATTCCAAGTGGAATCACTCAAAAATACCTCCATTAACCTATGCTAAAATATAGAAAAACATTACTAGTCGAAAATATAGAAATCCGTGAGCTAGTGAGCTAGTAAATCTAAAACATGCCTAACCAAATCAAGTGAAAATGCAATGGGGTGATTTTTGTTTCTAGAATGTTTTTGTGATCTAATGCAAGTGGAACCAACTCGATTGAATCTTGTTAGCATGCTCTAAAAAATAGCATAAATTTACTGTTATTTGCTAAAACGGAGGTCCAACAATCTAGATTTGGGAATAAGAAGACTAATCCAAGTAGCTCAATGATTAATATGAACTTTCAAAGCTTTTCCAATAATGAAATAATGCTTGTGATCCTGTAAAAGAACTTACATCAACCATTTAACTAAATTCTACAACAAGAAATCATTAATACTAAATGAAGAAATAGAAAGAAATAAAAACTAGAGATGCATGTGAATAAGCAACGAAAATAAGGAAAGAAAATGATACAAAAGAGCTCTGAGGTTGCTGGTATGGCCAAGACCAAGGAAAATCAGAGACCTATGGAGGAGAAAAATATTTAGAAGATGAACATGACACCAATCTTCATTATTTTCATCAATACAATTACATCCCTGTAAGAAAATACAATGGAGCTGCAAAATTACGAGTTCTCTCCACAAAAACACTAATGAAAATCTATCCCTAGAGGAAAATTCGACTTGTTACTTATACAAAATGATTAGGAATAGTTCCCCATGAAAGGAGGAAGCTTTCCCCGCCAAAATCTCTTCATTAGTGGATCTGGTCCCCAATACTAGTAATATGCATTAAATGGCAGGGAACACATTCCTAGATTTTCTCAATCCTTCCCTAGAGGAAAATTTGACTTGGTACTTATAAAAAATTATTAGGAATCATTCCCCATGAATGGAGGAATCTTTCCCCACCACAATCCCTTGATTAGTGGATCTGGGACCCAATACTAGGAATCTGCATTAAATGGCAGGGAACACATTCCTAGATTTTCTCAATCATAGGAGTTCCACAATCTGTTCCATAATTCCATAATATCTTGTTGATTTATTATTTATTATTGATCCTCCTGTGGTAGGGAACAAGTCCCTAGGTTATATCCTCCTCTAAATCTTCATAATCTGCCCAATATTCTCATAATATTCCACAAAAATAAATAGTATTAGGCACAAATATCCAATTATTCATAAACCTTCCTAATGAATATATTAAAGTTAACAATAAATTACCTAATGCAGAATGATAGCTTTAATGCGCTGAAGGATGGTCATAGGCCTTAAATTATTGTTTAATTTAGAGACATGAGCCTTAGTTTATGTCTAATTTAGAGGCCCGTCATACTCCCCTATTGAAAGTCTTTCTCATCCTCTGAGCAACTTAGTGACCTCATTATGCCTCATTCCCGGCCCTGGTGGCCTCTCTCTTGTGCATTAAGAATATTGGTTGTAAGTTCTGCAAGGACAAGCCCAAAAACATATTTGTGCAAAGAAAAACAATGTTTTCTGAGACCATTAGCTTTCTTTCTTCTCCTTATTCAAGATGGGTTCTTGAATATTTTTCAGTTTGGCAAGGTCTTCCACACCCTTATCAACCTTCTGCTACCTTGTTCCGCCATTTGGAAACCTCTAACACCTTCAAAATGCATTTAGATAAAAACTAGGACATCCTATAATAATTCATGTCAAAACTACAAGAAACCCTGTTAAAACTACAGGAAACCAGTTTTGAGCATAAATGATAGTCTGAGGTTAGGGAAAGCCCTCAACTTGACTCCCATGCCTTTTTCCCATTTTTAGGCCTTGGGCAAAAGCTATAAAGAGATTGGATACCTCTTGGAAAACATATTTTCATCACTGCAGTTTGAGTTTTGTTTTGATCGTGAATGCCTCATTTCCTTTTGTTGTCTTCTTCTTCTCTCTTGTGGCCTAGATGACTGCCTAATGGCCTTGGAGTGCTCTGAAAAATCTCTACCATATTGGGGTTTAGCATAATTGTTTCATTTATTCCTTTTTTTAGCAACATTAAGCCTTCTTGTAGTAGTCATTCCTCCTCTTTCAGGGTGTTCTAACTCTATGGGAGTGATGAGAAATGATGAAGAGGGATTGGATGATGATGCTAGGGATCAAAGGGAGTAGTGTAGGTTTGTGAAGATGGAGAGTTTGCTCTGGTTTTTTTTCAAGAATGAGATGGGATGGATGAATGATGAATAAATAGTGAATATGAAGTGGATGGAGGGCCTGGAGTGCTATGGTGACTTGGCCTTTGTAAGAATTTCTTCTTTTAACTGTTGTCCTCATTCCTTGAAATCATCACCCTTCATAATTTGACTTTTAACCATTGCATGAGTGGAGTGTGCTGAAATTAACTAGTTGAAGGCAGTTGGGACTGCTGACCCATCCTTAGCTTATAAAACCTCATCTCTCATGCATTGACAAGTTTTTTTTTTAACTATAATATGCTCAAGAGAAAAGGTCAAGAATATTGCATACTTGTAGCTACCTGATGGTTGATGGAGAGACATGCATGCTACTACTGAGTTGATGTTGATGTGTAGGTGTTGGATGGTGATGTTGATGATCCTGATGCTACTGCTAAGATCTGGAGGAGCTTCTTTGACCTCTGGATCTCTATGCTGAAGCTAACTGCAAATCTCTGGCTACTTCATCATCATATCCCCTCAATTTTTCAAAGAAACCCATCCAATTGTGCCTTGTGAATATCTATAGTATAGTAGGGTGCTAATGAATCCTCACTATGTTAATGGGATCCCTCTATCATTTTTCTCTGATGGATGGAGGTTTGTATATGTCTCATACCAATTTACAATTCCCTTATGCTGCAATCACTTTCAACAAACTAGGAGGGTTTTTTATGTTCCTTTCACTTGGAAAAACGTGGGGAATGTAGAGCCAACCTCCTTAACACTGCTTGATGAAGCCAACCTCTATTTTCCCTTTTTTACTGCTCACTTCCAATCCTGTAGGTGTTGTTTTGTATCATGTAGGATCTCAGGGAATCTTGTAGGTTTTCAAGACAACGACTTGTTTTGTCCATATCTCCCAAATTGTAGAATGGATTGACCTAAAACTTTATGAGCATGTTTCCATCATCATTATGCACCTCCCCATAGAAGAAATTTGGTTAATGGATGCACGGATCTCAAGAAACACTAAACATGGTTTAAGGTGATGGAGGTCGATTTCTTGGAAATCGTGCACTAGAATTTGTTGAAATGTCTTGGACATGTTACCATCATCCATATTCATCTCCCCATGAAACATCTTCTTAAATGGATGCACGGATATCGCGAAAATTCAAAAATGGTTGTAGGTGATGGAGGCTGATTTCTTGAAAATTTTGCACTAGAATTTTCTGAAATTGCTTGAGCATGTCACCATCATCCATATGCATCTCCCCCTGAAACAGATTGGCAAATGGATGCATGGTTTTCAAGTTATGGATAAAGAAAAAAAATTTCTCTATGTATTTTTGTATCCTATAGTAAAATAGAGCATCCTATAGTTTCTTAGGACAACAAGAAAATTGAATGGGAACAACTTGAGAATGATGGGTGGATGGTGGAAATAGATGAGGGTGATGTATTGGCATGGCCTTGGCCTTATTGGAGCATTTGAGAAAAGGAGGAGAAAGTCAAAATGACTTCTTTTGACTAGGTTGACCAATTTTTTCTTTTGGTACCAACTTGTTTTTTTTTTTTTTGCTTCCAGATGTTCGAGAGTACATGCATTCATGAGAGAGATACATGGAGAAAATATTTTATGTTTTTTCCTTTCTTTTTTTCTTCTATGCCCACTAACCACCTCAATGAGGTTTTCTAGTAGGTCTACGTAGGCGCCTCAAAGGAGGTTTTCACCTAGGATCTTTTCTTTTTTCTCTCCTTTTTTTTTTCCAACCCATTGAATGCCTCATGGAGATTTTCAATCAATGAGCGAATCTGAGGTGCCTCCAAGGAGGTTTTCACCTAATATTTTTATTTTTATTTTCTTTTATTTTTCAGTTTTTTTTCTACCCTACTCTACTTGAAAAAATTACTTTCAAGTATAACAATACTTCCAATGGAGCCATGTGCACATCAAGATGATAGAAAAAATTATGTGTAGGCTTGAGATGCATGCTTTGATATATACCTAAATTTGAGAGATCAAATGATTTGACTTTGATGATATCAAGCACATTTGAAGAAGAGGGTATCGCTACAACTTAATGACTATCTGGAACCATATTTCAATATAGTTGTGATGCCCTTAGTCCTTTTGTTGATCTCGATAATTCTTCATGTCTTCTTCTACCATGACCTTCAAATCTTCCTCTTTTTGTTGATTGTTCTCTTAAATACATGGAGAATTTTATGGTAACCATGAGGGAGCTCTCTCGATCTCTGATTTTGATGTCTTCTCTTCATCAATGGCAGCCCATGATTTTGTGGTCTTCTCACTTGAATCTTCTTCTTCTGGATGTGGTCCTTCAATGGTGTCAAGATAATCCCTTTTTTGAAATACTCTTCCTGAGCTATGGTGAATACCATTGATCTCAAGAGGAGATGTTTGGAAGTGTTGTACCTCTGCATTGTAAGTGGGTTGAGCTACTTTAATGTGTGGGTTTGGAACTGGTGGTACATGGTTGCGGTTGTGGTTGTGGTGGACGTGAATGGTAATGATAACATGGAGTTTGGAACGGAGGATATTGAGGAAAATACTAAGGATATTATGGATGGCTCCCATAAGTTCCTTACTAACCTTGTTGCCAAGACTGGTTTTGGGGTTGAGATGACCAATGTTGCCAAGGAAAGGGTGTGTTCCAATTACTTTGAGGTGGATATGCATAACCTTGAAATTGTGAATTAGGCTCTTGCATCATACTAGGTTGACTAGGCTTCCATGGTCCTCTTGGAGCTACATAACATAGCTGCATTGGTGATTGACTTTCTCCATTGTCCTCTTGGTAAAATTCCTTCAACTTTGGTAATGATGGACAATGTTTAACATCATGTGATTATGCAACACAAATATCAACATTTTATTTTTCTTGATCCTGCATTCTTAACATTTCTACTTGTTTTTTTAGATTGCTAATAATTTATGTTTTAAAATCATCAAACAAATTTCCAAGTTTAGCTTATCTTACCGATCTTGATGCTAATTTACCTACTCTTAATTTTCCTCTTGATATGTGTTTGCATGTTTCGAAAATTTCTTCAAATGATAATTGGTATACATAACCTCTACTCATGAGATCAAGGAGATCAATCCACACATCCCTAATTGTTCTATGTAAGAGGGTTTTTAGTGTGTCGGATCCTAAATGGTGTATTTTTTCCCTCTTAACATTATACATGGACCTCTCCATTAGATCCTCTAGAGTCTCATATTATTTTTTGTTCATTCTAAATATTTCTTCTTTTAGATCATGATCTTTATATTTTTCTACAACTATCTTTTGCATATCATTCCACGATCTTATCGAATTAGTCCCAAAACTCATGAACCATTTAAGAGCTCTATCATTCAATGTTGTCGGAAACAATCTCAATTTTGGAGTTTTTAATAAGTAACCATAAGATCTACAAACAATTTCAAATTCAAAGAGAAAGGTTTCCGGATCCTCTCACATCAGACCATAAAATTTTGTATGAAAACATGGAGGGATGTTCTTCATGTGCACACTACCATCAGTATCTTGAATGAGAAATCCTAGAGGATCTTCCTCATTATCATCATCTCCATCCATTTATTCCTCATTCTTTATCATATTCTTCTTCTACCTCCAAAAGTGAATGGTGATGTGGCTCTTATTGCACCACGTGATCAATTGGGGGGGTGAGTTGGTGTTGGAGATTTTTTTTATTTGTTTTTATGATTGAATGAAAACACTAATGCAATGCACTTTTCTATTTTTGAAATGAAATATGCCTAATGGAATTAATTTTTTGTTTTTTCAAAAAGTAAAAATAAATGAATCAACTAGGGAAGAAAACAACACATACTTTGACACCTCCTTAACAATGGTGCCAAAAAGTGATGAGCCTCGGTATTGCAACAAGAATGTTGCAACTCCCAAGGCTACCAACTTTAATTATCAACCAGGGGTTCATACAAACCTAAAAGGTATCAACACTATATGTGCAACATACATTGTATCCTTCTTTTGCTGTCATGATGTAATGGAGTCCATGTACTGAAGTCAAATCCTAAACTAATTTCAGAAAATGAAATGTTTGAAATGGAACCATAACCTATTGCAAGAAAGAAAGCACAAGGAAAGAAACCTATTCTAATTGCATAAATATCATGAACTAAATGTAAAAGAAACCTAGCTTAACCTATTTATCACATGTGATGATTTAAACTAACTAAGCATGAAATATGATCTAGAGAGTACTAACTGTTATGTGCATGTGTAAATATCAAAGAACTCATATTTTAAAATCTTTTTGCTTTATAAATGCAAATTCTAATATTTCCTTGATGTTTGGTAGGGGAGACAAGTGTGGAGCAAGAGGGTTAAAATGGTCTTGATTACATGGAGGTCAAATAGAGGCCTAATCCCAACTTCAATGATGTTTTTTCTCAATTTAGGCTCAAAAAACGCTTTCCTACATGATGCTACAGTGATTTCCTATAGGATGCTATAGTGGTTTCCTACAAGATCCCCTGATTTACTACAATATGTTACATATTTACTATACAAAATTATAATTCATCGAATGACCAATAAAATCAAATACAAATTGAATGGGACAATTTTTTTTTATTAACTAGGATGTCGCAGGTCCCCGTTCCATGTGGAATCACTCAAAAAGACCTCTGTTAACCCATGCTAAAAAATAGAAAATCATTACTAGTCAAAAATATAGAAATTTGGGAACTAGTGAGCTAGTAAATCTAAAAAATATATAACCTAATCATGTGAAAATGCAATGGGGTAATTTTTGCTATGAACTAGAATGTTTTTTTGATCTAATTCAAGTGGAACCAACACAATTGAAGATCATTAGCATGCTCTAAATAACATAAATTTGTTCTTTTCCACAAAGGAGTTCGAGAAATCTAGTTTGGGAATAAGAAGACTAATCCAAGAAACTCAATGATTAATATGAACTTCCAAAGATTTTCCAAGGATTAAATAATTCTTGTGATCCTGCAAAAGAACTTAGATCAACCATTTAACTCAATCCTACAACAAGAAATCATTAATATTAAATGTAGAAGTAGAAAGAAACAAAAACAAGAGATGGTTGTGAATAAGAAGTGAAAAGAAGGAAATAAAATGACACAAAAGGGAACTGAGGCTCTTGGGATGGCCAAGCCCAAGGAAACTCAAATACCTATGGAGGAGAACAATATTTAGAAGCTGAACATCATACCAATCTTCATTATTTTCATCAATACAATTACATCCCTACATGAAAATACAATGGAGCTGCATAAATACTAGTTCTCTCCATAAGAACACTAATATAAATCTTTCCCTAGAGGAAAATTCGACTTGGTACTTATACAAAACGATACTATTTTGTTGCAAATGTAAAGAAGTATTTCATTTATCATATAGATGTTCATGTGCATTCTTTGAGGATGGATATAGTCATACATCTAGTAGTTCTGAAGAATGAACTACATTCATATCAATTACAGATAAGGATATCTATACAAAAGAAGAAAGAGAAATGTATGAGGAAAATGATAAATGATCATATGAGTGTTCATTTATAGAAGAATGTTAATGCATCCCTCATAGTGATGAAGAAGGAGATGAAGGTGAAATAGATCTTGGCTGTCAATTTGCTAGTAAGACTAAAAGAGTAGAAGAATATGTAGATGAGAAGCTCATCTCTACTCTAGAATTAATGAAAATGAAGTGACAAGAAGAATAAGAGCTTGAGAATAATGAGTTGAGAAAAGTAATTATTGATTTGAATACTCAAAAAGGAGAACTAAACAAACTAAATGACCTTGAAAAGTTAGTGGAGTAAGAGAGAAGCTTTCTATCAGAGATAAGAAGTTTAGACAATTTCATTGAGAAATGATTTAGAAAATTATAGTGATAATTTGTCTCAAAATCAAAAGCTTGAAAAGGGGTCCAAGATCTTGGATGATATTCTTAGCATTCAAAGGTATCCTCCAATTAATAATTCTCCCAGATTTAAGAAGGAATCAATGTCTAAGAAAGATAAATTCAAAAAAATTGTTACTCATGCTAAGGTCGGTAAAGGACCCAACGAAAGGAAGGTAAAATAAGTGTTGGAAAAATGTAGTGAAGAAAACATAAACAACAAATTAGTAATAAATTATAAAATTCGATTATATTAAAACTTCAAGAATCAATAGTTAATAAATTCTTAAGGCAGTAATTTCATCATCTAGGGAGATCGAGTGAAGAACTATGAGAGATCCTTTCACTATCAAGGAAAAATAACCTCGAAGGAAAGGTACATTCCGGTATAAAATGTTCTTTAATTTATATTATTTTTCTTGCAACAATTTTGGTCATAATAACATTGAATGTTCATATTATGTAAGAAATGAATGTATGTTGGGGCGAAGCTTTTAAAAAGTGTGACTAGGTTCGATCTTCAAAATGACATGTAATTATGATTTTATGTAATAAATGAAAAGAAGAAAAATAAAATTACTGTATTACTTCCATCATGGGTTTCATGAGGAAGATATTTTATTTTAGTTGAGACTTCCATTGAGAGTCCTTAGGGATTTTTCCATCTAGTCATTTTCATGTAATGAAGTCATGTTACATATTGTAAAGAATCATATTTGTTCTTGTAAGTAACCCTCCAAGACAGTGTCACTAGCCCTCACTAAAATCGTCTTATAATATAGAGAAGATTCAAGAGAGATCATGCCAGCCTTCTCTAGGGATCATGTCAGCCTAATCGAGATGAGCCAATCACTATAAATACCCATGTTTGTCCTCATTTCAAAGTAAGCAATTTGGTGAAGAATGTCATCAAGAAGAAGTGCGAAAACCATACTAAAGAGCCTCTAGAGCAACGAAGGAACAAGGAAGGATAGTGAAGGGGAAGGGTCATCATTGGAGGAATTTTTTCGTCCATTTTACCTTCACGTGCAAAATATTTCAGTTCCGAAGTTGGCTAGGATAGACCGAATCTTGTAGCCATATAAAGAGTGATGAATTTTGGGAAGAGGCTTTGCTTAAGGAGGTTGAATACGGAAGTGAAAGGAGTCTCCCTCTTGAAGAGACTATAAAAGGAGTGAAATTCATCTAGGGTTTTTTTTAGGGTTGTAGACTTGTTGATGGTGCTTGACCTACCAACATGTTAGTGGATCTCCTCGGTAAGAAGTCCCAACTAGGCCTCAGACCATTTGGTGTAGGAGTCCTAGCAGTGGGTCATACAGTATTTCCTTCAACATGGTTGCACGCAGAGGCAAGTAAGATGTCCTTGTTGGTAGCAAGGGTGTGACATGCCCATCAAGCCAAGGAAGGTGTATGAATAGTTCTAACACATAGAAAGTGATGTGAGCGCACCTGTGAAAGCACATAGCTAAGAAGGGAAAACATGAGAAAAGATTCATCACAAATTGGAAAGAAAGTAAGCTAACAATCCAAAGTGATGGTTAAACCAACAACACATCTTAGTAAGACTCATACATACTGATACAGAAAGAGTCCATACATGCATGCGTAAGAAAACATATACATATATCATTAGAGTAACCAATATAGCTGAAATACAATAACAACATATGCATGAAACATGTTGGCTCTGTTATATTAAGAAGTAAAAGTTTGAATCATACAATACAACCATGACAAACCACTAGTCCTGGTAGCGGAACGTTACAATCACTACCACCTACTCCTCCAAATAGATGTACTAGCTCTACACTGTGGAGAAGCTAAGGCTCATTCCAATACTCTTCAATATTTCTCCAAGATACTCTTATTGTAAGCTTGGTTGAAAAAAATCCTATATAGTGAGTTATGAGGGACTATATATAGCAAAGGATAGGGTGACCCTTGAAATTCCCCTTTGTGATTGTTCATCTACCCTCATGACTCTTCAACTACTATATGAATGTTACATTCAACTATCAACACTTAAACTTCCACTTGACAAGACGTTACATACAATCTGCACATGTACCCATGTGAGACAAAAATAGCCTTGAGTAAGCCATGCAAGACATCACTATGAATCAGATAATTGTGGGAATACTAACTCTTCGACATCCTCATGATGGTTGATGGTGGTGAACTGATACCAAGATCGGTAGTCCACGATGGTGTCCACGTACTCTGTGGTGAAATATTTTTGGAAACAAACTTTTTCCTCCGTTGCATCTAGGTACATTGCTCTAGCTCCCCTATCCAACTCGTCTAATAACATGCACATCATTGTCTTGAGTGTGGTCAGACTAATGACATAGTGATGCATAATCTCTACACTGATCACAATTCTACGATGGTGGCTATGTGTATCAACTCATAAAATTACAAGTCAAGCTCTAGTTGGACTTGCGCCTTTGTATTTGCTTTAGTGAGTGTCCCAATAGATGGGATCGAATGTGCCCGCACAACAACATCCATGCTTCTGAACACCCATGCATGGGAAGCGTACGAACTAGTGATAAGCTCCGGGAATTCTTCATAGTTTGGGATTTGACTCCAGATGGATGCCTTCAACTCGACTGCTCTGGGCTTATTCATCTTGGGAAAGTGTAACAGGGCTCCCTTATATCTCATTGTCAATGTTTTCATGTGGTCAACAACAGTATGCAAGTTTGACAAGATACATGCTCTCCTAGCACATCGCTGCTATCAATCGTTGAGATGCAAAACTACCTTATGCATAGTACTAAATCTCGAATATAATGCCCGCATGACTATCTCAAGGGACGATACTTCATCTAGTATCACCTTCTTCAACTCTGCTAGGGTGGATGATGTAACGAGTTCTCCTCCTTGCTTGGCCATCTATAACTCCTTATCTATTTTCTCCTTCTTTGCTATCAATAAGAGAAAACTTGAGCTAGTGGCTTAGACATATGATTTGATAGCATTAGCCAATGCCGCTGGATGCTTACGCACATTAGATACAATCACTCATTCCTCAAACTGTGCAAGAGATGTGTTGTCATCCAAAGTAGACACTCCGTGTGATTTCACAACTCTATGTTGTGTCTTGTTGAATGATATGTTGTGCATCTCTTCCTCCGGATTGTCTCCAAAGATCTCAGTGTCTACTTGGTTGCTTGGGACCTACTCTCCTTTCAGATGTGATGAAGCTAGGTAGATCGACCTCTTGGTGGTAAGGTATGAGGTTGATGTCTTTCTCTAACTCAAGCCGCTCCATCTACGTATCCATCTTCTCAAGTACTCGTTCGATCTCTTGAGCAAAGTCCTGCTCCTGCGATTGCTCACCTTGTCTGCTTTATGCCAGCTGCTCAAATGAGTCTACTACCTATACGTGCATAGTTTCATATGTCTATAGATGTTGTACCGCCTATTGTATTTGTCCCTACTACGCTTCCTTCTCCTGTCTATGCAGATCATGTTCCTTCTGGAGTTGTTGCTTTAACTTTTGCAACTCCTTCATTGTTTCCACCATCCTTTGTTTTTTCTCTACCTTTGTGAGATCCTCTTGTCGCGTTGTTTCCTCTTCGCCTCTATTTCCAAAGTTGCTTTCTCCACAAGTGGGTCTGCTCTCAACTTCCATCTTTTATCTACATCTACACTATTGACAATCTTCCTTTTTCCTTTGTCACGTGCCGAAATGTTTACCTCTGCTACTACTGCTGGTGCTCTCTTAAATGTTGCTTCGCTACTATTCCACAATGATGCAAACCATTTCATTGGGCTTGAAGAAGCTATGACAATATATCCATGGGTCTTCCTCAACCCAATGACATGCCCCATGGATCCATGAAAATTACACTCTCACGCAGTGATCCTTCACAAAGAAATGCGAGTCATAGGGATTGAAGCTTCAGGTGCCGAAAGTAAATTTCTTGAACCCTTATGTTGTGGCATCTACATGCTTGAGATTTCCTATCTCGTACAACCAAACCCACAATGAAAGAGTGGGCCAAGGTTCCCTCTTCCTTTGGTGTAGTCTAGCTGATAGTCCTGCCGAGATGTGGTATGACACTTCTTGCATGACGAGCTTGTCCATGGAAAATTTTGGCAAAACATGTGGAGGCTTCTCCACATTTTACATCCATATGAAGGTTGCAAATGATGATGTATACCAATCTTCTATGCCAATCAGTGCCTCTGTTGTTGCCTTCGACATGCAAGGTGTATTCTTCTCAAATATCATCTTGTACACTGGGGTGACAAAATGGTCTGAAAATTGTGTGATGAATCCGCGGAAGCTACATTCAAAAAACATTTTACAATAAGAGTTCACAGAGGTTTCCACTGATGTCCATGCTGATTTAAGTCCAGGAACTTCTGGTGGGCACAGATTGCATCCAAGATGTAAGCGAACATGTATATTTCTGCTTGCTAACCTTTGCATAGATGCTAAGCTCCTGTTACATGTTCCTTTAACCTATGAGTCAACATGTCCGACCAGTTGCATGCTTTTCCTTCACTCACCAGTTGGTGTAACATGATCACCCAACTCTGCGGGAAGGTCTCTGTGCTCTCTTGGCCATACAAGCGACATGAAAAAATGACCAAGCACTGATACGCCTTCCACAGTATATTGATCTTGTAAATGTGGTTGGGTGTCATCCTAAATTTTGCTGGCTCCTTCACCCAATGCTTCAAGATATCCCTAGAGTTTCCGTTGTTGTTGTGTATTCTGAAGGGTGTGTCCATGGTGATCACTAGGTTTGGAAAGTAGTACATTTGCTGATAATCCTGTGTCCTAAAGGTAGCAATATCTGTCCCACTAACATTTCTCAATACCATCATCTCAAGTTGAGTGTGTGAGACGATCCAATGTATCATGTCCGCACATGGGAACATGACATACCTGCATGCAATCCAGTGTAAGCCAGACTTGTGAATGTTCACATAGACTTGGCAGTCTTCAAGATCTTCCCCAAATGTGCCTGAGAATGCATAATTGACCTACTTCCATTTTAGCTTGATGTCCTTATCTACAATCAACTTGGTGTCTTCATAAATCGACAAACTCGTAGACACTTGCTTAACTGCTTCTCCAGTTGCAATGCACAATCCAAACTGGCATGTGCGGTTTTGATATTGTGCAATGTGTAATTTCATCTTGTAAGTGATGTAGGCCTAGGGACTACATTGCGCCATTTTCTAGGCCAACAGACACTGCCTCTCAGAATTGTGAAAAAGAAGACTAGAGGAAACTATTTGGCCATATTTGCACATTTTCTAGGAGGAAGGCAAAGCTTTCTCTCTCAGAATTGCGCAATGCTATCTGGGAAAGGCAAAGTCTCGGCCAAGGTTTCCTAGACCCACTGACGAACAACTAAATATGAATATGTGAATTCATGACGATACTAAGTATAAGAAAGAGTGAACGATCATCCATGCAAACAATAAATGTAAGATTAAAAAAATAGAAAAACATGCATGTGTGTGAAGCGAGTCTCTGAATCGGAAACCATTTGTGTGAAACAGTGTCATGCATGCGACAATAGTGAGAAGCAAAGAAAAATCGAAACAGTGCTTGTACATGATAACATGCATTTAAACGACAACAAACATTCACAGAAATCAAGCAGACAACACTCACACAAGCCAAAACACAAAAAGCGACAGAGATAATTCAAAACACAAATAAAGCAAACTTACTTGAATGTGTCAAAGATTATTGATGTGATGTGGGATGTTAGAGATCCGAGATCGATGTGAAGAATGAGCTCTAAAGGTTGAATAAATAAGTTTGAGGCTCATGACGCACATGCCACAAATCTAGGAAAAATCGACAGTTGGAGGAATGTTTCTAAAACAATCTTTGAATATAACTTCCAACTGTTAAAAATAGATTGCTAAAATATAGGGATACTTTTTGCATGTTGTTTTTTTGTATTCCAGGAAAAATCAGCCCATGCATGCAAGTCAAGTTGATGGGTCTTGGGCGGAACCAATCAACCTGAAGGTACATGCAATAGCGTGCTTGAGTGAGAGGAATTTTCGTGCAATTTCAGGGAGGAAGCTAGGCTAGTTGTCTAGATGGATTTCACAATTTCTTGGAGGAGCAACTGGTTACTACCCAAAAAAGCACAATTTCTAGGCTGAGCTCCTATGCTGGGCTAGATTGTGCAATTTTCCTTAGGAAGGCAGTTTGACTGGATTGCGCAATTTCTGAGCCCAACAGATTTGCACAATTTATGGAGGGAAGGTTGGTTACCCTCCAGAATTGTGAAATTTTATGAGGGAGCTGGCCAGCCAGCAGCTAGCCCAAGTTTGGGCTGGCAGCATATGAGGGGAGTGAAGCAAACCATCATGCATAGGTTGGCAAGCTTCTGAAAAACCAACGAGGCTTATGTACATGATAGTACAATAAATGTTACTATAGATTTTTGGTAGGGAGGCTCCAAAATGAAGCTAAGGCAAAATTTTGAAGGGTGGTTGTAGCTACTACAACACTTGGCGACACACTGGTAGAACTCCAGCTCTCTAAATGGACCTTGTTCATGAAAAGAAACTCTAACACCTCCGAAAGTATTTTTCAATTCTCTATTCATCATGGTTTCCACACTTGCTTGATTGTAAAATGTAGCATTTGTCAAGCTCTTGGTTAGTCGGAAACATTCCAAGCCAAGCAAACATAATTGTTTTGATTAGGGATGAGGGGTATATTGGTGCACAAGTAGTATGGTCATCTGAGTTTAAGTTTCATCTCTGGTGTTGCTTTGCTACCAGTAGACCTGGATAGTACCCCGACGGAGTCAAGCAGGAACACAAGAATCGCTCCACTGCAAGTGAGCCTGGTTAGTACCTCAACGGAATTACTTGCATCACCTCTCTACATAGGAAGCATTTCTCTCATTTTTCCTTATTCATTTTTCATTTTTTTTTATTATAAAATTTTCACTTTTAATTTTTTCATTTTTTTAACGATGCATGGAAGTTATTCATTTCAGAGGCGGAAGAGGGATCCTGACTTATTGAAAGCAGAAGAGGTTTTTCCTATAGAGAAGTATTTTATATACCTTTGATGTGCTTGTTAAGGTTTCTCCCCTCACCTTACTCTACTAGACTGAGATGACAAGGATTAACCCAGAAAAAACCAACTAGAGTAGGTTACACTACTTAGCACGCAAGTGTTGTGTTTTCATTAAGGTTCACTTAGAACAAGGCATATTTTCCATCAAGTATCATGGACTAAAGATAACAAGTTCTTCATACATAGGAAGGACGATAGGTAACTAAGTATTGATAACTGCACAAGTCCTCTTGTACTTTACCCAGCGTGTTTCAAGAGTCATGCACGGTTTCATGCGAAACTAACCCACGAATATAAACAAGAAAACAAACACAAAACAAAGAAAAATCAAAATTAAATGCGTGAGAAAATCGACTAAGAAAACAAGAAAGAAAGTAAACAAACATGCAATGTAGGAAGCAAACATACATGAGAGAAAACAAACCAACAACAAACAATACTCCTACTCCTAAGCTAACAGTGCATGGGTTTGCTCACATGAAGTGATACTTCCAATGTAGCCACCGGTGCATTGGTCGACCCATGTTGGTGAAAGGCATGGTTCACAAACAAAATAGCTATGCAAACCAGCAAACGTGAAAGATATAACAATGAAGACAAACACACATCGAGTTCAAATGTGCCCACAGAACATAAGTGAGTGCAAGTGCATGACATGCAATCCATGGACTTATCATGATGTTGTGAAACACTACGTGCAACTGTTAAGCATACGCATACTCTTGAATATGACATGCAAGAAAACAAAAGAAACAAATACAACTTGCATCGTGCAAGTGTTCTTGCTATGTAAGATTCCTCCAATTCATGAGCGATGGGATCGTGTAGTTCGAATGGAGGAAGAGAAATCTGTGTGTGAGATTGATCTTCAATGCATACAAAAGAGTGATGAGGAGCCTCAGGTGATTGAACAATTTCCTGATCAGAAGTGAAACCAACCTCAGGATAGCAAGGACCTAACATGACCATCATCTCAGGCTGAAGTGCCTCAACAATCTGGGGGGTTTCGACTTCGCTGACATATAGATCATCATAAACAAGTGGCTTGGAAAAATAAATTGTGATATAATAATCATCGTGATCGAATACAGGTGTAAATAGATCACGAAAACTATGATAAAAAAATCAATGATTTCATTGACAATCTCATGATCTGATGAATCAAATAGAGGGGTAGATGAGAAGTGGAAAAATTCACCCTCTGTGTTTTTATAAAAAGCAGATGAAAAATCAAGTGGATTTTCAGTGAATGATTTGTCCTCTCTGTTGTTAGATGATGGACTGACATATGGTGTGTTCTGCGAATGATCAACAATGGGTACATCCATAGATGAAGATACATATGTGAAATCATGGATGGCAGAATCAACAAAGATGTCAAGAAAAGAGGAGGGTCAAACAGAAGGGAGTGATCCTTTGCCAAGGAGTAATGCTCAAGCTCCCAGTCATACTCTTCATGAATGATACCACAAGTTGGTTGTGCAACACCAACTCCGTCGATAGATTGATCCTCATTCACAACAAGTGTAGAGAACACAATGGAAAAACACAAGATAGTGTCATCTGAAGGATCATCAAAATACAAAGACGGAGGTTAAATAACGAAATACACATGACAACACATGGGATTACCAACCCAATCTGTGAGACAATTGAAAGAAGTGATGTTGGGAGGATGTGATATTTGAATAGATGTGTGTGTCGATTCTCCCACATCACTCTGCAGTGGTGGAACTATTTAATGAGGGAACGGCAAACAATCACTTGTGACAGTGACTGTGTCCATTTGTGATTGCGCAACTCCATCACCGAAGTACGCTGAGTGGGGCTTGGGCTGAAACTTCCTTTTAGGATTAACGTATTTGGTAAGACAATACTCAAATCTGTCCATGAGATACTTGAATTTCATTTGACTTTCGAGAGCTTGAAACTGCAACATACGGAAGTGGTCCCAAAATTCCATAGGTGATTCATGTGGTGTCTTCTATTTTTGTAACTTTTTTTCAAGAGGTCCCGGATCAAAATGATGGAAAGTAGATTCAATGAGATCACAAAACTACTCAAGTGAGTGCACGCTGTCAGGTGGCAGACTCCAGCACCACCGTAGTGGGGACTCCCAAAGTGTGTATGCAAGTAGCACACTGGCCTCTTCTACATAGAACTCATCTGCAAGGAATGCATAGAACTCTTCTAAGTACTTAGGCCAAGATACTTCGCCTTAAACATCATACATGAAATTGGACAAGAGATCACAAAACTCCCTCATGATGTATAGAGGTTCTGCATGTGAAAAACATTGTGGAGGGACGAGTTTGATAGTATCCGATAGATGCACGAAGATTCAAAAGATGATGTAAGGGATGAGCTTTTCATCTAGCCCTCCTTCTAGCGCCAAAAATGTTGATGGTGTTGGACCCGCTAACATATCAAGGGATCTCCCTGGTAAGAAGTCCCAACTAGACCTCAAACTGGCTAAGAAGGGAATACACGAGCAAATATGCATCACAAACTGGAAAGAAAGTAAGCTAACAATCGAAAGTGATGGTTAAACCAACATCACATCTCAATAATATTCATACATACTTATACAAAAAGAGTCCATACATGCATGCATAAGAAAACATATACATATATCATTAGAGTAACCAAGATAGCTTAAATACAATAACAACATTTACATTAAATGAGCTAGCTCTGTTATATTAAGAAGTGAAAGTTCTAATCATACAGTACAACGATGACCAACCACTAGTCCTGGTAGTAGAACGTTACAGTCACTGCCGCCTACTCCTCCAAAGAGATGTACTGGATCTGCAATGTGAAGAAGACAAGGCTCGTTACAATACTCTCTAATATTTCTCTAAGATACTACTATTGGAAGCTTGGCTGACCAAAAGCCTATACAATGAGTTATGGGGGACTATATATAGCAAAGGGTGGGGTGACCCTTGACATTGGCCTTTGTGACTGTTCATCTACCCTCATGACTCTTCAACTACTCTATGATTGTTACATTCAACTATCAACACTTGAACTTCCACTTGACAAGACGTTACATACAATCTATACATGTACCCATGTGAGAAAAAAATAGTCTTGAGAAAGCCATGTAAGATCACTATGATTCTGAAAACTGTGGGAATACCAACTCTTTGACATCCTCATGATAGTCGATGGTGGAAAAATGATACCAAGCTCGATAGTCCACAATGGTGTTCGTGTACACTGTGGTGACATCTTTCTAGAGATGAAATCTTGCCTCCATTGCATCCAGGTACAATTCTCTAGCTCCTCTGTCCAACTCGTCTAATAACATGTGCATCATTGTCTTAAGTGCGGTTGGACCAATGACATATTGATGCATAGTGTCTGCATTGATCGCCAAGTCTGCGCTGTTGGCTATGTGCATCAACTTGTCAAAGTACAAGTCAAGCTCCATTCAGACTTGTGCCTTTGTCTTTGCTTCAACGAGTGTGTTATCACAAAATTAGCCCTTATAGGCTGCTAATCAGGAAGACTTTGAGTAACTATTTCAAACCAAACTTTTGGCTAAGGCTTAGCCCCCTCAACCTAAGAGGGCTCTCTCACTAGGTTAAAGATTTCAATTTAAGGATTAGATGGCTAAATATATGGAAAAATAAAATGAAAATGTATAAATGGTTGAAATACCAATCAACAAACATCTATTGGGCTATGGAGTCTAAGCATGTTTCAGTACAACAATAAGATCAGCTTAACATGGAAGTCAGGGCATAAAGAGTCTTAATATATCAGCAAAATAGAGATATAATGCAAGGAACACAAACACATGAAGGAAGTGAGAGAATTATCAATCAATTCTAAGTAACATGTGTTCATACCACTGCAAGTAAATAGATGAAGAAAGCCATGAGAAAATCAAACATTAAAACTCTCTTTGAATCCTGAGTAGTGTAGCCAGAATCTCTTTATTAACATAAAAACACACACTCTTACAATAACGTAGTATGCTTGTTTCTTTTGAAAATTTCCAACCCTGAGGCCTTCCACCTCTTGTCCTTTATAGAGTTATCATTAAAATCTTGCTTTCCCTGATCCAATATGAGGGGAATTCAATTTTCCTAGATTGACACCTATTCATACGTAAAACAGACTATTAATTACAAGTGGCAGTTAACTAATAGTCTTAGAGTCCTAATACAATTAGGAATACAACTCCTTATTATGATAGTAACAACCTAAACTATGAATTAAATTTGATACTTGATAGTTGTTCCTCCTTAAATTCGACATTGGTGATGTCCATAACCCTCTTGCTGGCCTTCAATAACTTCTCCTTTATCTGTCCTGAAAACTAGGAAAATGTTCCCTACAGTGTAGCCTTGGCCTTCAATGGTGTTCATCGAATCTCCTACTTGCCAAACTATCCCCTTTAATCATATAACATATGTTGAATTAGCCATAAAACCTTGCTCTTACACTTGTACAAAAATTGAACTCCTTGAAGTTGCATGAAAACAGTTAATCTGGATGTGCTACGAAATAAACTGCTATTTTTGTAGCGCAAAACTTTGTTCTTGCATATATTTTTTCATTCTTTGAGCTTTAAAACTTCTCAAATGACCTCTTCACATTCTCCAGTAGCATCCTTCTCCAAAAATATCCCCTTCTGAAGATTGATAAAAAAGAACAAAACTGCACCTACAGTAGTTTCGAAGCGCGCTACTAAACTGTTGTGCATGTCACCTACAATAGTTTCATAATATGCTACGAAATTGCTGTGTGAATAAATTTACACAATTTTTTCCAAAAACTTTCCTTCTAAGGATTCTTCACAATTGTTTCATTATGTAAATATGCCACATATACTTGAGATCACCCATCCATGAAACAACTTGAAAACGTAATGTCTTTGTTTCAACCAAAATTGTATTAGGGTCTCATCACTTACTGCCCTGTTCATTTGTATTAAGGCTAACCTCTAGATTTGCTCAGTTGAATTTCTAGGTCCTCACTTTTTCTTTTCATCCTTCTGATATTAGTTCTAAGTCTTCCATTGATCTATCTAACATACCTTGCTTCCTTGATTGCAGGGACAGTTCAGGTGAAGTATTAGGCCTTTCTGTTAACTGATTCAGGTTTTGAAACTCTTTCATCTTCCCCCAGAGGCTTCATTCTATTGAAATTGGATTTTTTAATTACATGTTTCCTTGCCCTTTTCTTATGTTTGATAATCTCAAGATTGGAAAGCTTTAGTTTCTTCTTGACTTCCTCATAGTTATTTTCTTCTTCTTGAGTACTGACTGCCCTCTTTCTGTCATCTTCATGTATGAGTGATGGTTGCACTACTGGAACTACGAGCTCTTCACAGAATCCTGATATCTCCCCTGTCCCACTTACCTCCAGCTCTACCTCCTGTAACCTTTTGGACTGCCTAGTCACAGGCCTTTTGGGCTTAAAAACAAATTTTGAAACCTGATCATCAAACTATAGCTTTTTAGAGGATTTCATCTTTTTTGACTTACCCTCACCTAATTCAATGAAGTATACTTTGACCAGAGGAGACTCTTTAATGTCAATGGCCTAAAGAAGATCATTCAAACTGCCCTTTGAGACTGCACTTTCATCAGTGACCATTGTTTTACCCTTCTCTTTGGCTATTTGACTTCTAGTTACCCTTCTCTGGACTGTTTCAACAATGGACTGCTCCTGTGCTACTTCCTTAATTTGAACTTTCTTCTTCTGTGAATGTTGAGGAGTATTTTTAACAGCGAATGGTTTTCTAGTCACTGGCTCCTTAACTTGCTTTCTGGCCTTCAGTTTAACAAACCTGCTTGACCTTGATCTGCATGGTGACTTGTCACTTGTGATGATATTTCCTTAGCCCTAGGGCTAAGTCTTGTTTCAGCTCTAAAACCAAACATAAAGAGAAATGAAGACCATTCTCTATCTACCTTCTGAAGTTCATGCAAGAAAATTAATTTAACTAAGCCATGATGGAACAATGATGTTTCACATGCCTCTTTCTTCAACTGCATTTTATTAAACATCTTGCCTAAACTCTGAAATAGAAAGAAAGGTAGATATAGAGATATTATTCCAGTGAAATGCAATAGGAGTTTGAAATGATAAGAATACACCTTGTGGTATCTTCCTTCATAGGTGAAGTACCTTTATATGCATGAGAGTAGGTTGGCATATGAATCTTTGACATAAACCCTTCACACTGCTTTAGTTAAATCTGTGTCTACAAACTCTGGCTTCAAGAATATCTTACAGGGTGCCATTTCAAACTTGAAATTATTAAACCACTTTTCGTGACCTCTAGGAATGTCTGTGACCAAAGATATAACTTCAGGAGAAATTGGAAATTCTAACACTCCAATCTTTGTATGTAAACCTGTGAAATTTAGAGCAAATTTCTTGGTCACTTGGTTATGTCCTCCCTGTATTTTCTCACAGAACCTCCAACAACCTAATTTTTTGAAGGCTTCTTCAGCCGTTCTATCCTTTGTGAGAGCATCTAAGCCTTCAGGTTCAGTTCTCAGACATCGGCCTGCCCTATGATTCTTTCTTTCTTCCAACATTTCTCCTTTGAAATCCCTGTAGATAGAAGACATGGAAGAAACTGCCTTGCTTAATTGAGGAACTGCCTCACTTGAATTTGATGAAGTGCTTCCTCGCTTGAAGCCTGCAGAAGAATTCTGGTCTCTACCCACCTTGGGCTTGTTTACTCGAACATAAGAACATAATCAAGTGTCCCTTGCATGAATATATCCAAGATCAACACGAATATGACCCCTAACAAATCTAATGATGGATATGAATGGTTGCATGTGAGAGGTAAGGTTCATGGACTAACATTTGATGATGAAATTTTAACGGATTCTGGTGGATTTGATAGCTAGACATGATTGTTCACGAATCCCTGATTTTGTAGCACATCTAGTGTAATTTCGGGGTTTTGCGCTACGAAAATGCCTAACTATGAATCCTCGATTTCGTAACGCATCCAGTGTAATTTCAGGAATTTCACTACGAAAACACCTAGACAGTTTCATAGCACATTCAAATTTTTGAAATGACCAAACACATGAAACTTTAAACATGATATGGGATCCATAAGGGGTCAGACAATCTTGATGAACTTTACTTGACGATGAAAATGAGACTCTAATGCTATAACTGAAACTCTTTAAAAAACATTAAAAAAATGACTTAACCCCTAACTATCACTATGATTTAGGAACAAATGTAAACTGTCCAAGTTTGGAGAACTTTTTTAGTGATAATAGTGGCTCCACCTGGGATAGTGTGCCCTTGTGGTACACTAAGAACCTACAGTTCCAGTGCTTTATCCATTTATGAAAAAATCATAAATTTTGTTGACAAGCATCTTCTTCAAACTATTTGGGCCTTCACCTCAGGCTTAAGATTTTCGTTTCAGCTTGTCATTATTAGCAAAAATTGACAAAAACAAATATATACAATATCATGAGAGATTGGTAATACTTCAGCAACAATAATGCTTTAGGAACCTGCCATTAACAGGCCCTCCAACATATGATCCTCCATCAATTTCCTGCAGTATATAAGTGTTGTTCCCATGAAAACCAGCAATCTGAAAAGGTCCCTTCCATAAATTCTCAAAATTACCATGCTTGCCTTTGTCTTCAATTCTAGCCTCCCATTTCAGCACTTTGTCTTGAATCTGAAAACTATCTTCTTTGATCTTTTTATCAAATGTACTCTTAATTATGTTCTGAGTGTGTTGATGAATATCATAGACTTCACTTCTTTTCTCTTGTAGGGCTATCAACGGGTTGATTCTCCTCTGAATGACATTTGGTTCTTCTTCAAGTCCTTGAATTAACTTCATTACCGGTACTCCAAGTGATGTTGGAAATATAGCTTCAGCACCGTAAACTAGTTCATATGGCAAAGTCCCAATTGATATCTTTGTACAAATCCTATTAGCCCATAAGGCATACTTTAGCTTTAAGTGCCACGCTTTCTTGTTTTCCTGCAACACCTTTATGATGATCCTTACAATGCTCTTATTTGATGATTTAGAAAGGCCATTTTCTTGCAGATAGTAAGCAGTAGAATGTCCAAGAATAATGTGATATTGATGATAGAAATTGATCATTTTCTTAGACTTGAAAGCTTGAGCATTATCTATTATAATATTCATGGGGCAGCCAAATCGAGATAATATATTATTTTCTAGGAAAGAAATATTTACAAAATCATTGGCTTTCCTTGTTGGAATCGCTTCTATCCATTTGGTGAAGTAATCCATTGCTGTAAGAATCCAACGATGTTGTCCTGATGAAGGAGAATGTATCTCTCCAATAAAGTCTAGTCCCCACTACTGAAAAGGAGCTTCTACATAAATAGGGATCAAAGGTAAAGGTACAAGTTTCCTTCTTCCTTCAAAAATTTGGCACTCATGACATGCAACAATCTACTTGTAGATATCCTTGAACATTGTTGGCCAAAAATATATGGCTCTTAGGATCTTGTTTGCTGTAGCCTTCCAATAATGATGTCCTTGGCAATCTCCTTTATGAAATTCTTCAATAATGTTATTAGCTTCTTGTTATCGGGAAATCTAGTGTCCATTCAGAGCTACTAGTCCCACTAAGATGGGTAGCTATCTTAGAAACAAACAAACTAAAGTTACTTGCGTTTTCCTTTATGAGAAGTAGATGAGAGAGAAGCAAAGAGTACCAACCTTAGTATTTCGCTTGGCTCCTTTCTTGTTTCCTCTCCCCTCTAACAAATCTTTGCCGCTCATTCCTTGCTTGTCCCACTTCAAAGAGCACTTGTAAATTCAAATCAGCATAATACCATCAAAGCACAAAGATCTACAATCATAAAAAATATAGGACCAGATATATATTGACCACACAAATGCATATATCAATTCAAACATACAAGAATGTGGAGGAAAACTCAAATAACTTTATTGATAGAAAGAGTAGAAGAGAGGATTACAGCCCATTGATCTGACCCAGCATCATCCTCCCAGGATGAAAGCCCTTCTTCACCTCATGAAAAGCTTAGATCACCCAACATGATGTTCACAAAGAAACCAATAGCACTTCCTTACAAAATACAAATCCAGCTCTGATCTCTGGATGAGGGATCCATATATAGATTTGCAAGTGGGTGAGTAGCTTCTAGGTTTTGATTATGTATCTCTCTGAGTTCTTTGTTCCACTTGGAGATTCATGATCTCTTACTCTCCTTGGGTGAATTCAGAGAGGCAAGTGTCACAGGAGAAGTTTCTGGAAGATTCCATGATCATCCACCTTGCAAACTGTCTCTGCCATTTGTCTACTCTCACCCATCACACCCCATAGAAGGGATTTTTAGTATGCATCGCACACCTCGTGTGCATTAGGTGGGATGCATCGCACTTTGACCATGGAGCAGGTGAGATGGTCTAGTTTTGACCAGTTCTGAGAAAATTTTCATGGAGAACTTCTGGGAGATGATGTAATCAGCTGACCTTGCTCCTTTAGGGTATGAAGCAACAATTTTAGGGACTTAGAAGCCCTTGGTTTATGGACATATGTGATTGGGGTTGCAATGCCCAAATATGTCTATAACAGTTGCCCCCTAAAGAATGAGGTCGTAAATCTTTTTGATGTCGGGTGAAATACTTTATCATGAGGATATGAGGTTTTTCGAACTGGAAGGCGACTTGTAATAAGATACAATACAATACATTATCTTCATAATATTTTCATGATCTAGCTGAGGCGGGCATTCCCATTCTCAACTTTATAAATTCATTCTCATGTACATAGGATAGACAACCGTCTATGTGGCAGACTGATGATTCTAGTAAAGCCATCATCCTTTGGCTCGGATGATTATCTGTGCAGCAATGATGGACATTTGATGTCTTTATTTTCCTGAATATATCACAACCCATATGGATGAAACTAGATCTGGGGTCTTCAAAACTCGTTCAATCTTCACCCGAGGTACAAGTCGATCCATGTGAAAGGATGTTCTGGATTCGAACATGGAAAGACATCGCCTAATTACCAGCCAATGATGTAAGTTGTTAACAGGCACGAGAGGAATCACTAATAATGATGATGACCCTCAAGGTACGACAGTACAATTCACATGGTGTAAAAATGGGACTTGGCGTTGAACACCACGCAAAATATTTTGTTCGAAGGCCATTGATGTAAACCTGTCGCCGGAAGTGAAAATCTTGCCATTTAGGCATGCAAGCTTCAAAGTACTGAAAGGGTTGTTCCTAGGTCGACTTCTTGGATAATGAGCTGATGTTGACAAGAGGTGACCTGTCGTAGGAGGGCATTAATGAATCCCACATCTACGACACGGAATGGAGAAAATGATTTTGTGAAGGTGAAAACGATTTGATGATATAGGGTTCAAGGTGGCGGTCATGAAAGAATGAAGGGTGAAGGTATTGTAGCAGATGAGACACAAGCTGGGTTGGTGAATTCTCTTAGCGACTTCTCTTGAACATATCGGTGACACTGAAATGGATTGGTAGTGTTAACCCCAAAAAATGGATAGTACGGTGGACCAATGGTAATATGACCAGTGAATGGAATAACCCAACCCGACTCAATCATGGTGATGGAGTGAAAGTGTCATGTCCGGGAATGACTTGCTACCAATAAAGTTTCTTCAAGTTTTCTTCCCAATTTTTCCCTAGTCATTACTGACCAATACCTCTTTTTTTTTGTCAAGCTTGAGGAGGATAACATATGCTTGTTCTATAATTTTCCCTTTAGGCAAACCCTTCACTATGTTTTAGCGAGCCTAGCGACAGTGAAACTCGTTCTTGTCTGCTTGGACAAGTTTGTCACTATTAGTTTTAACGAGTTTAACGATAAATATAACTCGGTCCTTTTTCAATTTTAGAGAGTCTGAAAAGGGACGGAAATAAAACTCCAGGATTCCTTTTTCATCATGTAATCTCTTAAGTCTGAAAAAGTGTAAAATAATACGAAAGGGATGACTTTTCGATAGTTTTAACGAGCCGAACAAGACAAGCGCTCGATCTTTTTGTGTAATAATGCCTCAGGTCCAAAAATATTAAAATCTACAGGAGAAATAGCACTTATGATCATTTTAATGAGCTGGAGAGGCCAATTGCTCGACAATATTT
This sequence comes from Pinus taeda, assembly GCA_000404065.3. NCBI lineage: Eukaryota > Viridiplantae > Streptophyta > Pinopsida > Pinales > Pinaceae > Pinus > Pinus taeda. Next base: position 260,834 of record APFE030646846.1, read on the forward strand.
TCATATTTTACGAGTCAGATGAAAAGAGCTTAAACCAGAATCATTTTTTGAGGAACGCGTGATATTTTCGGGTAGTAGCTGGTTCCAAGTAAGGTTTGGAACTTTCCAATCATGACAATGTAAAGAAGATGGCTAACAGAATCACTCATCATAGTTGTTCCTCAAAAGGGGTAAACAATCAAATGCAGGTGTATGATCGGCTAAAATAGAGTGGAGGTGATGGTAAGAACACGACCAAGGCTCAAAAGCTGATGATAATGTGATCATAATGGTTATTTACTGAAGGTGGGTTCATTTTTTAATGAGCTTAAACTCCGGTGGAACATATGCTCATTGGTAGGTTTATTGTTTAACGAGCTTGAACTTTGCGTAAAACTGCTCGTGCTAATGGTCATTGATATTCGATTCACCGTTAACACTATGTTCTTTCAATAGTCATACTACTTGCTCAATTGCTCCATCAACTAATTAGAAATGAGAGTACATGCTTGAAAAATTAGTTAAAACACTAATACCCTACTTAAATTACGTGAAAAGTATCTTAAAAGAAGTTTTTTACCCCTCATTTTACCATTTCATTTGAATTTGGGATTGTTGGAGGTCTAGAGGTGTTTTGCCCCTTGATTTTCATCAGCTGATTCTGGGAGATTCTATGGACGATTTTCAGTGTCGTTTGGACCAGGTAGGAGCTAAACCCGAGCTCTTCAATTGCATTCTTTCCTTTTTTAATTCTGAGCATGTTTTCCTACTTTTCTGAGCCTTTGGGGTTTGGAAAATTCCTTTTTCCCCCATCGTACCTAGTATACATCAAAAGGTGTGATGCATACTAGGCTGGCCATTGGCCAGTCAGTATGCATCTCACCCAGTACACAGCTGGGGTGCGATGGGTGCAAGGAGAAAAATTTTTGCACTGATTTTTCATGGAAAATTTGCTTGTTTTTTGACAAATCAGGATCTAATTCTTCTCTTGTTTGTTTTTCAGAGATTCATCAGAGCAAAATGGTTGTTACATGGCAAGAACACGAACATGAAGAAGAGGACATGGTTTCCCTACATGATTCGAGTATAGTAACTGCATTGCGGAACTATGGTTTGCTCAAGTTCTTCCACATATCTAGCATGAGGCAACAAATAAACTTGTTGCAATATTTCCGTGATGCATGGGATCCTACCAACCAAGTGTTCTAGATCAGAGGAAAATCCATCCCCTTGACTGTTGAGGACATCTACTTCTTGACCAGTTTATCGAGGCATGGTGCCCCTCTCTCACTATCAGGTTCCACCCGTGGGGGCGAATCTGTGAGGGATTATATTCATCGATACTATAGAGAAGGATATCAGCCAAGTAGGGACGACAAGATCAATATCTGAGATGTCACCGAATGGTCTTTGAGGACTATCCTATTCACCTTTGCTAGATTGGTTGATAGTGCAGCCCTTCACTTGGCCAACAGGTCCTATATGCTGTACACCTTGGAATGCCTTGAACCAAAGGTATTCAACTGGTGTGAGTAGTACTTCTGGTGATAAATGAATAGCTTACCAAGGTAAAAAATGGAAGATCCAAGAACTTTGGCTATGGTTCTATTTTGACCACTTTCGTCTTGGAGAAGATCCCACTGATGCAACCACAATATATTTCACTCGGTTTGCCACCACCGACTGAGCCACAGATGCAGAGATGGGTTGACCTTATGGCCTGACATGCTGGTCAGTCACAGGTTTCTTTCTCTGATGTCTTCTTTGAGTGGTTCAACCATCAACAAATTATTTATGACGAGTGTCTTTATGCAAGGATGGATTTCTGGGGTGACCTAGATTTGGCGCTACCGGCTGGCGAGCAGTGGGGTGTCATAGGTAAAAATATCTGACCATATCTCTGTTTATTGCTTTTATAATGTTCTTGTGCTCTCTTTTATCAAGACTAATCAAAACTCATGTGCTCATGCAGATATCGGACCAGTGCGACCAACAGTGCACCTGAGAGAAACAACTTCCATTCCAACAGGAGAGGCTGTAGGGAGGGCTATCCCTCGCGATCTAGATGTAGCCGAGACCCTTGCAGTGTTACAGGATCAGATCGATGGTCTCACTCTTTGTATTCCGGATGTGAGGACCGACGAGTTGCCTCTAAGATTACAACGACATACCACTGGCATGTCGAGCCGATGGACCAGGCCCTTACGCATGATCGCACAGGCGGTGACTTGTTATCACCAACACCATTACACTAGGGTGGCCCCTAGCATCTTGAGTTTTTGTGTCATATGACTGATTTTGTCTTGGACACAAAACACTATGTACAAACTATAAACAGTTATATATATTTTTGATTTTTGGAGCTTTATTTTGGTTAAGTTATATGACCCTGATGTAAATATTGATGAAATGCTTTCCTTTTCTAAATGTTGCAAATGTCTATCTAACACATAATTTGCTAATGAATCGATTAATGTGTTTAAGTTTCTGGAAATGTGTTGATATTGAATAGAATCAAACTGCCTTTCCAAAATCTTGACCCTTAGGAACATACGATAGATAGTTGGATTCTGCACGGAATAGATGCCGGTAAGCTGTAGAATGACGAGTTGTGAGTCTAGCCTGACGACAAGTCAGCGTATTCCATGCGCGATAGCATCATAGAGGAGCTCTATCAACGTGCTGTATTTAGCGATGTTTTTCATTGATCAAACAATACATACCCCTCTGAAACTCACTAACTCACCGCTTGGATCAAAGATGGCCCAGGCTGCAGAAAATAGGTTCCGTGAACTACGACTCGCTTCGTCAGCGTATCCAACAAATGAATCCAATGGGTTCGACATCTGCAACAAATGAAAAAGTGGATTACCTAACCAAAACGCTCACTCTTAGCGAAAACAAAATGTAACAAAAGCATATGAAGAGGTTACTATACTGAGTCAAGCATAGTAATGCTTAAGGTACATCCCGTTTTGAGGTTGCAACAGTGGAATCCCATCATAATCTACTAGCTCGTAGGATCCTTTTGCTAATACTCGCTTAACAATATAGGGACCCATCCACAAAGACTGGAACTTACTTGCTCCCAATTTATCGGATTCTTGGTCATAAAGTAAGACTAGGTCACCTTCTGAGAAGACACGGTGTTTGACATTCTTGTCAAACTGCACCTTGACTTGTTTCTTATGTGCTTCGTTAGCCAAGGCAGTGTCACGACGAGTTTCATCTAGTTGGATTAATTCCAAGAAATGAGCCTCCTCTTCTGAAGTTCCAGGGAGAAGGTCGACTGCGAGCTTGAGGGACGAGATTTCAGACTGAACTGGTAAGATTGCTTCCAGGCCATACACCAGCTAAAAGGGTGTAAAATCGTTTGCATTTCTCACCGATGTCTGGTATGCCCATAAGGCTGAGTACAAGATTAGGTGCCAACTCTATTTATGGACTCCAATCATCCTTTGCAGCATGCATTTCAGGACTTTGTTGATTGCCTCAACTTTCCCGTTACCTTGCGGATAATACAGAGTAGAGTTGTCATGGGACAGTCCTAATTTGGCGGCCAACTCAACCATCATGTGATTGTGGAAATGTGATCCATGATCTGTGACTATAGCTTGTGGAACACCGAATCTGGAGAGTACATGATTTAAAAAGAAAAGAGCAGCCATTTCACCGCTATTTTTTAATGTAGGCATCACCTCGGTCCATTTCGTAAAATAGTCAACTGTGACTATGACATACCCATGCCCCCTCAGGCAAGGTGGGGTTACATGTCATGAAATTTATGCCCCAATTGGTGAATGGTCCAACAACAACTACTGGTTGTAGATGTGCGGGCGGTATTCTCGTTTTGCGGTCGAAGATTTGACAAGCATGGCAACTTCTCACTGTTGTTATGCAACCCTTCAACATTGTTGGCCAGAAGTATCCTGCTCATAAAATATTTTATGCCGTAGCATAACCAGATTGATGCCCCCCACATGTGCCTGAATGATAATCATTCAGGACTTTTTCGGCCTCCTCATGGGTGAGGCACCTTCGCAGAACTGTATCGATACCACGACGGTAAAGTGTATCATCGATGATCATGTAGTCTTTTGCTTGGTATCGAGTACATCATTGTTCTGATACAGAGGTATTATTCCTATATGTTTGGGTATGGAGATAGATGATTATATCTCCATACCATGGATCGCTTGAAGATATCAGAAACAAAGGTTCATCCACGATTGTTGCTTTGGACGTTGGATCGTTGGACGATGATGGGAAGTCACATAGTAACTCCGCGAAAATAGGGCTTTCTTTGATTTGGATTTTACGAATTCCAGATCAAACTCTTGCAAAATTTCTATCCATTTCAAATATTTTCCCCCGAGCAATTGTCGCAACAAGATGTAAGTCATGGGGTTGCAATCTGACAAAATGGTAGTTTTTCAAAAGAGGACATAGTGTCAAAATCTCTACACTGCTTGAACAGTTGTGAGAGCCATTTTTTCAACATAGGAGTACTTGCTTTCTATATCATTTAAGTTTTGACTTAAATAATAGACAGGATGTTCGATTCCATCGTCTTCTTCAGCTAAAACCATTCCGATGGTTGTATCTGCTGCAGCCAGATATAGGTTAAAGTATTTTTGATAATCAAGAGCATACATTAATGATGCTTTTATTAGGGATTCCTTTTAGAGCATTAAAGGAAGCTTGCGCAACTTGATCCTAGTTGAAGGGTACTTCTTTTTTCAATATACGCGTATAACTTTTAGCAAGTTCAACGTAATTTGGAATGAATCTCCTTAGAAAGTTTGCTTTCCCTTGGAGTTTATGAATCTGAAGCAAATTTGAAGGTGGAGGTAGATTGATTATTGCCTGAACCTTACAGGGGTCGAGGCGAATCTCGTCCTTTGAAACTAAAAAGCCAAGTAAATGACCAAAACCGACACAAAACACACACTTGTGTGGATTGAGTCGTATCTTGTAGTGTCGGCAATGTAGAAATATTACTCTCAAATGCTGCGGATGATCGATCTGCTTTCGCGAATGAGTTGGAAGATCGTCGAGGTATGGTTGGACGATGTTCTTGATGTCATGGAAGGCATAATTCATTGCCCTCTGAAAGGTTTCCCCTGCATTCTTTAAACCAAAACGTAGCTTGCGGTATGTGAATGTGCCCCAAGGACAAATAAATGCAGTCTTTGACTGGTCCTGTGGGTGGATATTTATTTAATTATATCGAGAAAATCCATCCATAAAAGAAAAGGTTTTTCATCCAATGCATTCATCAATTATTTGGTCAGTAAAGGGTGTGGGGTAGTTGTCCTTTGGACAAGCTTGATTTACATCCCTATAATCGATGCACACTCTAATCGTTCCTTTCTTTTTCATCACAAGAACAATGTTCGATACCCAATCGGTTAGAGGAACCGGGTAAATGAAACCAGCATGGAGAAGTTTCTCAACTTCTGCCTTGATGGTAGTGGCTTTCTTTAGGTGCACCTGCCAAAGCCGTTGTCGTACTAGTTTGACATTTGGATACATCTTAATTTCATGTTCAACTATGCTCGAGTCAATGCCTGGCATTTTTTATATGACCATGCAAAGAAATCTCTGAACTCGTGAAAGAGAGCGTAATATACTTCCAATTCTGAAGAAGAACAAGATTTGCCAACATGAATATTCTCTACAACATTTGGTTTGGTCGAGATATTTATGGCGATAGTTTCTTCAATATTGGATAGGTTTTCTTCAGAATCCACCGTATTTACAGTATTTGATAGAAATAAAAAACTGAAGGATGATTAAGGTCGTTGGAGCAATATTCGTTGTAATCCAAAAGATGGGAATGATGGTGGTAATCTTCCCATGGCGCCTCCTCTATCATCATTGACTGAACAATTCCTTCATCTGTAGAATGTACATGCAACCAAGGATCTGAAGAGGTACCATATTCCTTAGACCTATCTATCCAAACACTCAATGAGCGTTGATTTGGGTTTGCCTCCCATGCCAAAAACATTGATTGCTACAATATTTCTATTGGGCTTGGAGGGAAAACCTGGTCATGATCCATGCCAATATCGTGTTTGGACATCTTCTGAACAGAAGATACCATATTACAGGTTCCCACCGTGGCCACTTCTGCTAGATTGTTTGGAGGCAGTAGGGAAAAAGTACCCATCAATGTAGGTTCTTTTAGTAGGCCTACTTCGATATTTTGAAGCAACTGAGAGCTTCCATGGATCATTGGAATGCTTCCTGTAACTTGTGAACTATTGGGGAGAAATGTTTGTTGGTCGATTATTGTAATTCCTCCTTGGAAAAGAAATGCAATCTTTCTAAAGTATGTCGACACAATAGTAGCCATAGCATAAATCCAGGGCCTTCCCAGTAGGATGTTGTAATCAAGGTTTCCATCGATAACTTCAACATCAATTTCTACTGTTTTGCCCCCTAGTTTGACTTGCAAGTTACTTAAAATCCTGTATGGAGTGTATGTCCATCCATCATATGCTTTTAACATCATTGATGATCGCGACAAGGGTGGTGAGGCTAAAGTTTTCCAACAACTCATTAACATAATACATGTAGATGCCCCCTCATTAATAATTGTTTGATGAACAGTTTTGTTGAGGGTTTTCAATTGGATGAGGAAAGCGAGTTGAGCTCGTAACTGAGGTTTGTATCCTTTATGATTAAAGGCCACAAGGTTGGAGTCTACTGGGTCAATCCCACCTATTGCTGATAATAGAGCCTGCTTCTGGGAGGGGCAATTTTGCAGTACCTCAAGTGTCGACATAGTGGATGGAAATTAGGCTAGGTCCTCTACTATATTATAATTCTGTGCTGCTTTGGCACGAGGATTAAATGTCAATTTGTGTACTACTCCCTTTGGTGGCTTTATCGTTAGCTCAGGAATGATGAGTGGTACAACTTTGGTCGGAGTTGTTGTCGAACTACTAGGTTGATTAGTATCCTTGTTGTTAGACAACTATGGATTCCCGTAATCTTTATTCCTTGTTGATATCAAAGCATCATTTTGATGTTTCGAAATGGACAACATAAGCACTTGGGATGGGGAAGCATTGTCACTAGCAAGTAGATTGGTTCCCGGGTTTGGAAACGGATTAGTCAATACCGCAGAGGTTTTTGAACTCTTAAAGAGTTTCTTAACTTCAGCTTTATGTGGACGATCTCTCATCCAATGATCCTCATTGCATATCTGACACCCCAAAGGGGGTTTCCTTTACCCATAAGGGTTTGCAGAAGATTTTTCAGGAGATGACTCATCCTACTTCTTCTTTTTCCCTTTCTTTTTCTTCTTGCCTCCTGGTTGCTTCGGTTCTTCTCCTTTTTCGGTCGACATGGCATTAACCTCCGAGGTGAGAAGTTATTCATTTGCATTTTGACTAGAAACCATACGAACTTTCTTCGATGTATCCTTTGCAGTTTTCGTGCTAGTCATACCTATCACACCATTGCCAGCATGAGAGTATTTGTTTGATTTAGGAGGAGGAATGTAAAATTCTGGTCTAGGAGCATCAAGAATTTTGTCATAGAGCATGCCAGACTTAGTATAGATCAAGTCTAGATATTGCGCATGAGCAATGACTTGCTCTTTAGTGACGACTCCTCGCTTTGCCACATCTTCTATAATAGAAGGTAACAATGACTTAATAAACCATTCAGCTAGGAGCTGATCAAGAACATATGTTTTTACCATTCTATGATGACATCGCCACTCATGAATATGATCAAATATCTGAGTGGCTATCATTTGCTTGAAATTGGTAAGAAGCTCCATTCATGTTTTGTACGTTATTGGTAACTGAAAATGGGTTTAAAAGGTGGTGGCAAGGGCTCTGAAGTTATCGAATGAAGCTCTAGGCAATTCGATGTACCATTTTGCTGCCAGACCAATTAACGTTCTCTGAAAGAGGCAAAGCCTAATCGAATCATCATTGAGAGTATTGGACGAACACCACAGATGAAAGTTCATCACATGATTCAACGAATCTTCACCTATATTTCCATTGAATTTAGGAATATCTGACAGAAGTTTATGAGGAATCGCCAACCACCAAGGGGCATAAGCAATTGGATCGTTTGTTAGCCGATTTAGATCTGGTAACTCTAAAGTCACCACGAAGGGTAACTGTTCATTCAGGTTCGGTGAAGCATACCTAGGATAAGATGGTATTGCCTGAGCAGTGGGCCTTTGCATACCAGCATAATGTATTTGATGTTGATAAATTTGATAAGGTTGATGGGCATAACCATTATGATATGATTGATGTTGACTTTTTTGAATATACAACTGCCCATTACTCGCAAAGCTTTGTTGCTCAGGTCCTCAGTAATTTTGTTGGAATTTTGGTTGTTGATATTGCACCAGCCATGGCTGTGAGGGCATTTGCTATTAACCAATACAGGATGTTTGACCAAGATGAGGGGCTATAGTACCCATTTGAGTCTGAGTCACTCCAATTAAGGAGCCACTAATCAGTGATTGTGGTTGTGTCACGGAGACAAGAGGCTGTTGTATTACAACTTGAGAGACTTGAGGTTGACATACAACAGGCAACTTTCGTACTTGCGACACTATTACAATAGCCGATGTAGTGGGGATATTCGAGACTGGTAGACTTGGTTGCATTGAATATACAACTCTTGGTTGTTGAGGCAGTATTGGCACCCAACCACTGGATGTGATTCCAGCATGACCCAAATTCTGTTGTGAACTCTCATATGGTTGTTCTCCCAGGGGGAATAATGAAAGGGAATATTGCCCCCCATATGGTGGCAACCCAGTGTTCAAAGGTAAGATTGGCCACTAGAGATTGGACTACCCAAATTGATACTATTGTGAAGGATCAATTTTTCGAGACTCAAGAGATTCTAGATATTATTCTGGATGAACAAACGGGAACAGACCATACCATCGAAATAGTCCCTGGGTGGACTCCATCTAGCAGTTGAGAGCTAATTGGGACAGATGGTACACCAGTGAACATTGTTGGAGTAGCAACAAGAGGTTCTGCTGCTGCTATGTCAGATGACACAGTCCTAGATGTCGACGATTGTTTAGACATATCGAGTCTATCCGAAAGATTTCCTAGTGATTCTACAAGAACTTGTGATGAAGGGAGACTAACTTCTGACGAAGAAGGATATAGGGTGATCCCAGTTCCAAAATGCAATGGAGTACTGGATGGAAGATGTTCCACAATATCTTCTATAGCAATACATCCAAGTGGGAGAGGCAGACTGTTAGGTCTGTAAAATATTTCTGGTGCCGAAGAAGGTGTAGACTTTGCAGTGACAGATGTTGGAGGGGTGACACCTTCTGAATCAGCCCTAGATGGAGCCAGTTCAGGAATAGAAGTGTTTACTATTACACTAGGGTCAGTGCTAATGTCCTCTTCTGACTGCGGAAATTCTTCTATAGAGGAAGGGATACCAGAAATGGTTGGAGTAACTGGAGTCTCTGAGGATGTTGGAACATAAGTTTCAAGCAAACCAGGGGACTTTGACCCAGGAATAGTTTCGTTTCCAGGGTCAAAGACGATTGACTCGTTAGTCTCTGCAAACGATGGGGTTTCAATTGACTTTCTTCCATGATTTCAGATTACTTAATCAACTCAGAATAAAAGGGGAAAATGTTATTTTGAATTAAATGAATTTTAGATGCTTTGACACAACTTGCTTTTTGAATTTTTAAGAGTAGAGAAAAAGCTAAAGATGACTCTAGTCACCTTTGATTTTTAATGAGCCTGAGGTGACAAGTGCTCAGATGGAAATTTTCTTTTAAGGAGTCTAGAAAGGAATGAAAGAGACTACTCTAGAAATCTAGACAGAGGGATTACCAAACCAATCACAAAACTACAGAATACTTTTTACGGTATGGAAATCAATCTTCCCGAATGCTGTGTTCAGTGCATTGCGATGGATAGGGCAGCAGACACGGCTTCCTAAGGATAAAGGATATAGCCTATTGTGGTCTCCCAATATATTCTCGACGGTACGTGGGAGCATAAGTCCATACTAGCACTTGTCATCTCAAAGAGGAGAAATTACCCAACCTATGATGAAAGTGATAGTTACCAAGCTTTATGATGCTGGAATACGTCTCTAGCATAGACTTCTAAATGTTGTGCGTTAGGTTCCAAAGCATTTTTATGTTCATTGAATTTATTTTACAATTGATCTTTCTTAAGAAGTTTTCCTTTAAGGTTCATCGCATGATGTAGATATACAATTCCTAAATATGCAATCTAAGATGATAAACAGTCGTTTACTCTTCTTTTTGTAATGAGAATCCTAGCTACTAAGGAAAGAGAAGCGAAATTCTTTCAACATAGAGCAGAGAGCACACACTAGATGCATTTTCCTAAATCAAATCAACAAGCAGTCTAAACGCAAATGCACATGCATGTATTTGTTTTCCGCTTTCTTAATGTGTGAATCACAAAAAGAATGGTAAGTACAAATCTGAACTATCTTTTCTCTCAAAGCGACAATACTAACAATTTTCTCTTCAAAAGAAGAAAGGAAGACAAAGACGACACTTTGCGATTTCAAATTCAAAAAAACAAAAGGAGGACTAAGACAATACTTTGTGATTTCAAATGAAAAAAGCAAAAGGAAGACTACTGTGATTTCGAATTCAAAAAATGAAAGGAAGGCTAAGATGACACTTTGCGATTTCGAATTTAAAAAATGAAAGGAAGGCTAAGAATGACACTTTAAACTTCAATTTGAAAACTGCTTTCGACACTTGAAATACTATTAATTCAAATCAAATACAAGAGTAACAGTGTAATCGACCATCAAAAGAGTATGATTATTTTATTTGACTGAAAACGACACTTGCAACACTTCCAAATCAAAAGACGACAGTTCAATTAAGCTACTTTTTGTAAAGAAGAACTGCAATTGGAAAAAAATACATAAAAAAATTTACAATTCTTTGTACAATGGAGGATGAATAATGCAAAGGAAGGGAGTTTCAACAGAGTATACTGATCACAAACAGCAAAACTCCTAAATAAATCTGAAGACAACGAAGAAAAAACCAAAATCTGGAGGGATAAACAGTCTTATCTGATCATCGCACCTGTAACACAGGTAAATATGGATGCATCTCACCTACAACACACGGGAGGTGCAATGCATCCAAACTGTCAAAAGGAGACAGTGTGATGGTCCAGGGATGAGACTTTAACATGGTTTTTCGTCACAGTTTGTAGCTTAGCTTAGCGATGTAGGCTGAGCTAATGATAGTCAGTAAATACAAAGCATAGGGGTTGATCTAATGAGGTTACTTGAGCCACCACCAGGGCACTTAGGGTGTTTACAAGTCAGATTTTTAATTCATAAACTAATTCGAATATTGATTGAAGCAAAATTTATCTACTTTGTAGTTGCATAGCAAAAGCAGTTCAAAGGCTAGCTGGCATAACTTCAAGCTCCGTCTGTAGTTTATAAAGCAAACAAACTAGAAACAAGCAAACAAGCTACTCGATCCCCATTGGAGTTGCCATTTTGTTATCGGGAAAACTTGTGTCCATTCAAAGCTGCTAGTCCCACTAAGATGGGTAGCTATCTTAGAAACAAACAAACTAAAGTCACTTGTGTTTTCCTTTATGAGAAGTAGATGAGAGAGAAGTAAAGAGTACCAACCTCAGTCATTCGCTTAGCTCCTTGCTTGTTTCCTCTCCCCTTTGACAGATCTTTGCCACTCCTTCCTCACTTGTCCCATTTCAAAGAACACCTGTAGAGTCAAAGTAGCATAATACCATCAAAGCATAGAGATCTACAATCATAAAAAATATAGGATCAGATATATATTGGCCATACAAATGCATATATCAATTCAATATTCAAAGACATACAAGAATATGGACGAAACATCAAATAGCTTTATTGATAGAAGTAGTAGAAGAGAGGATTACAACCCATTGATCTGACCCAGTGCCATCCTCCCAGCATGAAAGCCCTTCTTCACCTCATGAAAAGCTAGATCACCCAACACTATGATGTTACACAAAGAAACCAATGGCTCTTCCTTACAAGATACAAAATTCCCGCCTCTAGATCTCTAAGATGAAGGATCCATATATAGATGTTTGTAGGTGGCTGAGTCATCTTCTGGGTTTTTGATTAGTATCATTTCTCTGATAGTTATCAATTCCACTTGGAGATTTCATGATCTCTTACTCATCCTTGGGCGAATTCAGAGAGGCAAGTGTCACAGGAGAAGTTTCTAGAAGATTCCATGGTCATCCACCTTGCAAACTGTCTATGCCATTTGTCAACTCTTGCCCATCACACCGCATAGAAGGGATTTTCAGTATGCATCGCACCCACCATGTGCATTAGGTGGGATGCGTCGCACTTTGACCATGGAGCAGGTGAGATGATCCAGTTTTGACCAGTTCTAAGCAGTTTTTCATGGAGAACTTCTGGGAGATGATATAATCATCTGACCTTGTTCCTTTAGTGTATGAAACAACACTTTTAGGGACTTATAAGCCCTCGGTTTATGGACATATAAAATTGGGGTTGCAGTGCCCAAATATGTCTATAAAACCCCTAGATCAATCAGGGTATGGGGGATTATGGTGCCATTGATGTGGACAACGACTACAGGGCTTCTAGGGTCTAGATATTTTGGACAGATTACCTGCCCCAACATCAGGTCAGACAGTTGTCCTATGACATTAATAGTTGGATCATCTCTCCTGTGCCTGCCTGGGTGCCTGAAGCACTTCTCCTTGATCATCTTGTTGTAATAGGCACATCCTTTATGGCTTGGAGAAGTGGTACCTTTACACAATTGTTTCAATCCTCCCAGAAGTTTAGTTTCTTCTGGGTTAGGTTGTTTTATTCCATATAATCTCTTAGGAAAGGGTGGAATGGCTTTTGGTTCACTTTCCTCTTTTTCTTCCTCATCCTCCTTAGGGGAAGGCTGGTTATCTGGGAGAACCTTCCTAGATCGTAGGTTAATCTCCTAAATCTCCCCAACATAGGTTAGGCATGATGTGTCCCCACTATATACCTATTGGGCCTGTCTGTTATTAAGGTTCGGGTTCGGGTTCGGTTGAGCAGGTATTTGGGGTTGCCTTGGGGGAGCAGGAGGCAATGGTTGTGGTTAAGCAGGTGTTGGAGGCAAAAGAGAGGGAGGAGAGTTGTATTGGGGTCTCCACCCTTGATGAGGTGCATTCCACTGAGGTTGGGACTAAGCATAAGATTGAAATGAATGAGAAGTTGGCTGATTATGGTATTGAGATGGATATGACCAAGGAGGGGGTGTGGACCAGGAAGGATGAGCAGGGGGACCCCAAGAAGGCATGGAAGTGGCTTGATTGGTGTTGTAATATGTCTGTGATGTCCCTTGCATTCTCTGCTAGTATGACATGGCACATGTGGCCTCCTTTGGTTCATGAAATAGAGTGGCTCAGTGGCTCCGCCAGCCCCCTAGTATGTAGCTTTAAGTCCGAGAAAGGAAGGGCACTGATTTGTAGAATTGTCTTCTTCAAAGACTGAACACACTTCTATAGAGTTCAATGGACATTCATTCCTAGGATGCCTTCTGGTGCACCTAGGACAAAAAATGGCCAAAGCCCTCTCTGCTTCCTCTTGTTTTCTTTTGATATGCAAGGTTTCCATTTGCATGGCAAGAGTCTACATCATCTCACTCTTGAAATATTCCAACAGATTTCCAAATTCACCTCTAAGGGATGAACTAGATGAGGATGTATTGGCTAAAGGTTGATTTCCCCTACCTCTCTTTCTAGCCACCCTAGAATGGTTTCTAAAAGCAGACTTTATGTCTTCATAAGGTAGTTGGTATATGTCCCTCCCAGCTAGAAAATGCAAGGTATCTAGAAGGTCTTGAGGGACTCCTCTAAGCAGGACCAGCTTCAAATATTCAGGGTCAAGTTTGCAGCTGGCCCTTTTATAACTGAGTTGAAACCTCTCTTCATAAACTTCCAAGGATTAATCGCTTCCCATGGTCATTTGGAAGATTTCTTCCTTGGTATCCTTTGACCTACAGTAGTCTTGGTATTTGTCGTTAAAGACTTGCTGCATCTGAGCCCAAGTTGTGATGCTATTGTCAGGTAACCCCATGAACCAGTGCAATTCTACATCTTTGAGGGTAGAAGGAAACAGTTTCAACTTCTTCTCATCTTCTGCATAGTCATAGTTTTGACAGATAACAATAAATTCAAACAAGAAGGTATCAGGATCTTCGGTAGTCAACCCATGGAAGTGAGGTAAGGTTGAAGGACTTATGTTCTTCATTTTAGTGTCCCCATTAGTCTCTTAGATAGGAAAGGTACCCTCTACTCTTTCCCCATTGCCTCTAACGTTTTTGTTTCTAGCCATGGTCTCAGGAGGGATGGTTTCTTGCTCTTCTTCTGCTATAGGATCTTCGTATATCTCTGGTGGTTCACCTATAGGTTCTTTTGGATCACTGCCACCGAAGAAGAGAGAAGTTAAATTTGTGATGTGGTGGGGGTGTTGGGTAGGAATTTTCCTAAATTATCTTTGTTCTACGAGGCATGAAAGGAAATCTCTTTTTGGGTGATTTTTGTTTTTTTCTGCTTGCACCTGCAAAACTGAAATGGATTGAACAACAAATTGCAACTAACTAAAATGAACTTACTGAAATGAAATTGCAGAATTGAAATGAAAGAAAGGAAATGACTAATCTACTTTGCTGGAATGGAAATTGCAGAATTGAAATGAAAGCGAGGAAATGACTAATCTACTCTTGCTGAAAGTGGAAATTGCAGAATTGAAATGAAAGCACGAAATGCTTAATCTACTTTGCTGGAATGGAAATTGCAAAATTGAAATGAAAGAAATAAATGCCTAACCTACTATTGCTGAAATGGAACTTCTAGAATTGAAATGAAAGTCAGAAATGCCTAACCTACTCTTTCTGAGATGGAACTTACAGAATTGGAATTGCAGAATTGAAATGAAACAACTACTCTACTTTTGCTGAAATAAACTACTTAGCAAAATGTTGCAGTAGAAAATAGAAGAAAAAAAGTAATCACAAAATACTCTAACGCTTCACCGGCAATGGCGCCAAAAAGTGGTGAGCACCAGTATTGCAACAATAATGTTGCAACTCCTGGGGCCTCCTACTTTACTTTTATCAACCCGGTATGCACAAGTACTAGCTCTTGCTGTAGGCTGTCACTTGGTCAGCTAGTGCAAGATCACTAGGAGCTTAAGCCAACTTCTATGAATTCTCAGAAGAAGCTATTAACTGTGATAAAATAAAGCTAACTCTACAAGGACTATTCTACTTATAGAAAGAGAAGGAAAACTGAAATGTAACGCAAACCCTAGCAAACCCTACTTTACCTACTAACCCTACTTTTGCAGGAAAAGAGATGAAAACTGATGAAATGAGTGTCATTGACTACTGAAAAGGTAAATTGCATTTATTCAAGCTACTTCTAAAAGGAAATGAAAAGAAAATATATTTTTGTGCTTTTGAGTGTTTTTATGTGGAGTTATTATGCTTGTGATTTTTCTGGTTGTGATTGTGCAAAGGTTTGGTGGTGAAGGAAGATGGAGTTGGCTTTTTCAGAGGTGAAGGAAGGTGTGGAGAGGTCCTAATACGCCCATAGTACCCTTCTGAATACTTCCATTGCAATCATATTTTGAAAAACCACTTACAGGGAATTCTATAGGAGGCTGCAAGGGATCTACAGGAGGATCTACAAGAGGAGACCGAGAGCTATTTTTGGAGTTTTAAAGGTGGAAAAATGATCAAAAAGGGTAACTCAAGGCTAGATGAAGGTGCTGAGGTATTTGGAGCTTGTCAAGGAAGATCAAGAAAGAACACGATGGTTGGATTTGTTCAAATGGCAAGAGGGAAGCTTATGGAGAAAAACGCTAAAATTAGGGCAGCTTGGCAAAATGTTGCGAATGACTTAGGAAATCTATGAGAAGTGAGCTGGTGTTGGCTGTCTTATGGATGTATGGTGAGCTAAGGTGTCCTGCAAGAGATCTGTAAATCTACTTACAAAAACTGATCAAAGAAAGGACTAACTATACTATGAAAACATAAATTTGTCTAGCTTGACCTAAGTTCTGACCTACAAATAGAAAATGTTGAATATTAACCTTTGAACAAAAAATACTGTAGAGAGATCTATGTCAAAAGAATAGTAAATGATCTAGGCAACTGAATATGAACCGATATATCAATCTGTCCAAATCAGGTCATCACACTAGAAGTTGCATGGAAGAGAAAGTCTGTGTTTTTGGTGGCAACAGTAGTGACTTGACCTCAAATCATTGTCCCAAAAAGGGAGAAAGAAGATCAAGGCCTGCTGTTGGCCTTTCTAAATCTTATTCTATCACTAAATTAACCTACTTTGAGCAACTGAAACAAAAAAACTCTATGCAAACCATCAAAAGAAACATAATCTAAACAAAGTAAAATGAATCTATGTAACATAAATTAACTCATGAATTGAAGAAAAAACAGATGAGTACACAACAAGAGGTGTTGGGTAGCTTGGTTTGGGCCCTAACACAAGAGCTTCAACCCTCTAAAGGAGATTAGATCTAGCTCAAAAACTATTTCATTTTCATTATCAAAAATAATAGTCACATTACATGAACTGTTCTCAAAAAGGAACTCGAAAATAAGTTGAACAAGTGGTGGACAAAAGTGTGAAAATTCTACCAATTATTGGCTAACCTACTGAGGCTCTAAGCCCCATTATTTATACAAATGGAGTCCTCCAACAGTCTTCCTAAAATCAGGGATCTCGGCTTCCCAAAACTGGAGATAAACAACAATCCTTCATGACTTTCTCGGCTGCCCCTTTTGATGCATCAATGTGGATTTGCGCTCTAAGTTGTTGATGGAGGATTTAAGGAAAAGGATCATAAATGAAGGAGACACCCCCCTACAAATCCTCCTCCCTATTTTCCTCGAGTATTTGCTGCCATTTGCTCATAAATCCCTTGATTTTGTCCAAAATTGACCAAAAAATATGCATAAGGCACACATTAGACTACATGGAAAAATGACTAACCCAATTCACTCTATTAGCATAAATATATTCAAAAACATGCAATAAACTAATGAGAATGGTGGATTAAGTCAAATTAAGAGACAAAATGAGCCCATATAATGACCCATTTCTAGGGCTCATCAATGAGTTCAAAGTGATTGATACTAAGCATGAGTAATTATAGGCATATAGTCATTAAATTATTTTCCCCATTACTATAACTTAACTTTGAATTATAGTCCCAAGAATAAGGAACCATCATCTCATACCTTAGGAGGATGAGAAACAAGGTAGGAAGAGTCTTCACTCCATTGGTGGAGTTAAACCTCAATACAAGATGAATTTCAAATGTAAGATAACCTAGTACAAATCAAAGGCATCTTCACCTAAAACAAACAGAAACCAATTCAATTCAATGTTTCAAATGATTTTACGAGATGATCATACCTAATCTTTCAACAAACCAAAGACTCAATGACACTCACAAGCGACAAGAGACAATCAAACAAACTATAAACCCTAAAACTAACCGAATTGCACTCAAACACTTGAAAGTTCAAAGAAGTAAGAATTTGATAACAAAATGAGGTAATCAATGAAAACATCGACAAATCCAATCATGCAGGACAAAACAAGACCTCAAGGGCTCAGACACAGTAGTTTTTAACAAAGAAACCCTAATTGTTTTGTCAATCTCAGAGATCAACGCAATTGTTATGGCTAAAATGACATTGATCAAGGGATCAACACGACTGTTTTAATGAAAAACACGTTGAAAGCATGAGTGTTAGAGTGGAAAGAACGTTGGGCAAGGAATAAGGCAAAAGCTAAAAATAATTTCACAAACACTTCTAGACTGAGCACTCTAAAATAGAAACCATTGATTTTGCAAACCTATACAGACCCAAAATAATTGAGAACACTATGGTTGGTCGAACTGATTAAGAGATCAATTGAGAAAGGAGGATCAAAAGGCTATAGCCTCCCCAATGGAGTTGCCATTCTTTTATGAAGGAAAATCCACTCTGCAGACAAAGGTGATCCCCCTAGCCTAATGAGTGGGTCTAGCAACAAACTAAACAAACTAACATACACTTTCCTAGTTTATGTTCAACAAATACAGAGAGAAGGAGACACATACCTCGCCCTGATGCTAATCGCTCTATCCTTGGAGATGGCTAGGAATATTTCACTCCAGGCATCTCTCCTTACTTGTTCTTCATGTTTGAGTATCTGTAGGGAATATCAAAGAGCTATGCAAGATACAAGATCATATATGGCATCCATCGAACATAAACTACTTAACAGATCAAGGAACATTAAGCTGATAACATAAACATTTACATAATTATGGAAAGTGAACATTAGATGTATATATTAATAAGTTGAAAGGGAAGCATACAACCTATGCCTTGATGTTGGGGACCTCCTTTTGGTGGATGTCCAAGTCCAAGAAAATACTTTTCAAGCACTTCTTATCCAAGCTAGAATGGGTAGCATTTAAGCCTAATCTCAACATAGGGATGCAACAATCAATGACCAACCATTTGAGGATGGAAGGGAGTGAATTTATAGGAAGGGAGAGGGAGTTAGGGATCCACAAAAGAGGGAAGAAGGTAAACATCTCAAGGGGAAATCCCATGATGATAAGATGAAGGGGTCCAAATGGGAGAGATCAACCATAACAAGAACAACCACTATCCAGCTCGTTGTTCTCAAAGGTTCTAGTGTACGAAGCTTCTCCTCTAGTTTGGTAAAACCCATCAAAAGAGGTTCAATGTTGGTTTTCCTATAAAAACCTGCACTAGCAAAACTAGTGTATAACTGTGCAACTTTCCATCAGCATGTGCAGGCAATGGATAAAAATGCATTGATGCCAAAAATTAGGTTTTTAGGCAACCTTCTTCAGAATGAATTTAGGGAAGTTTTCCTTTGATTCTTCAGGGAGGCTTTGGTCTATATATCATGATGGATATGTTGCATATTAGTCAATGTTTTGGCACTTTAGGATATGGAATGGGAAGTGAATAGGAGGTGTCGAAAAATATTGTGTAAAAATCATGTACAATCATGCTATACTAGATGGATTTTGAAAAACACCACAATACACACTATATCAAAACAATAATCTAATAGACCATTTTATATCTATATACTACTATTTGTAAATGATATGACAACTATCTCACATTACAAATGATTGTCTTTTCCCTATTTAATTCATAATTAACAATTCAATAATATTTCATGTGGCATTCTCTTAGGTTACTATACAAACATTGAGCTTGCAAACTCACAAACAAGTCCCACATTAGTTGTATAAACAACAATGATGGTCCATCCCATGTCACAATCAAATTTGCATACAAGAAGCATCAAGTCATCCACATTCAATTTCCAGTGAAACTATGCAACAAAACATGCCATATATATAACACACTCTTACATCCCACTTGATTTATGTCTTCTCGACCCAAGCTTCCCCTTTTCATTCCTAAATATTCCCTTGAAATCAAAATCTTTAGGATCTACCTACACTTTTTAAATGTTTACTCTTTTGGAAAAATCACAATTTTAAGTTCAAGACACAATTGTTATTTTTTCGCCTCTAAACTAACAATCTAAGGTTCCATATAGTCCTCATTAACTCACTTTCGTATTATAGACCATTCCTTGAATTTCCTATAATCTTCATTATTATTGACACTCTTACCTGAAAATCAATTATGAATGACTCGTTCAGAAGATCTTCATTCCAAAAAAAAATTAAAGATATCTTTTTACAAGCTTGTAATTAAGAGCAACTCTCACAATGATGAAAATACGATATCTATATTATTGAATCTATCTTGATAACTACAAGTCAACTAGTTTTTCAACTGTGAAATTATTCATGATTTCTATTCCCTAATTAATCAATACATTTGTTTTCATGTTTTATTCCTTACTATTAATACATACACAGAGACAAGCTCTATGAAAATCAACCATTTCTCAAACTATGAGGAATCATGTTTATTTTAAATAAGATTTAGACTGTCAGAAGGGCATTTCTAGCCTAAAGCTAAGCCATTTTTTTAAGAAGAACTACCACTCTCTCATAAGGTTACAACATTTTGTAGTACAAAAAATTACTCATACCACTGTACAACCAAGAAAAAATTACTAAATCCAAAATCTCTTCCATTCCACATACAATGCAATCATCTAAATCATGCAACAACTCCAAGTCATCAAAATTTTATCTCACCCTCATTCAATTTCTCCCTCAAAAACTATCACAAGCACATATTCTTGTTAAACAATAACTCAAACAATATTTTCATTAATCACATAGCTTATCCTTTAAGCTCAAGTAAAAAAAAATTCCCACCACAGAAAATGTTTATCTCTAAACATGTTATCCTCTTAACAATTTAAAAGTTAATAAAAGTTAAGGAAAGTTGTTCATCAAGTTCATAAATAGTATGAATTTTGACTTGGCCTCCTAGATAACAATAGTTTAGAGTAGTTTATGAGTTCAATCATCATAATTTCCCTAAAAATATAGTTCAACCAATATGCAATTGATATAATCATTAAGAAGCCTATTGTGGCTTTCTTAGACACAACAATATGAAATATTCTTTAAATATGCTAGACCTAATTTGTCTTAAAGCAATAGAAAAGATATTTAATCAACTTAAAAAATAATATTTTTCTACATTTTCAAGCCTTTGAAAATCAATTTAATTCTACCTAAATCAAGCATATACAGATGAATTACAATACTAGAGGATGGATACCTAGTTCAGTTGTTCCAAATATTCTAAACAACTTATTGGTGTACACTATACCAATATTAGTTTCTTCATTTATAATAAAAATAAAATGATGGATTTAAATCTCAAGAAAATTCATGTTACGAAACTATATCCATTTAACTTTAATTATACGTAATCAACCCTCGTTAATCTTGTCGATGAGATTCCACCAAAATAATTTGTCGATTCTAACTATAAGAATTACTTAGCTCATAAATATGTGTTAGTATGGATTCCACACCCATACATTAGCTTATAGATATATCTTAGTATGGATTTCACACTCATACATAACTTAAGGATAACATAGCCTTCAAGTTTTCTTTAAAATGGCTTCCACAACCATTCACACACAAGTCACTTAAGTCTCCTTTTTATTAAGGAGGTCATACAAGAACCTAGTATTTGAGTAATTTAAAGTTATTTAATGCAAAATATCAACCCAAAATACACAAATTACCAACTACAAAAAATAATATCAAAGATATCATAGGAATTCCATTCTTACTCATTAAGATTGTATTCCCAAATCATATTTTAACACACCAATTTAATGCAAATGCATTACTTATGAATCTACATTCACAGTGAAAGGTGACATCCTTCAAGGTAACTTTTGTTAAGTTTCCATTAGTGTAGATAATAAAGAGTCAAAATTAACATGATGAATTGAATCATCACATTAATTGAATCTCAGCCTTACACTTTTTACACATTCCCAAAGCATACACACCAAAGTCATCATACTATAGTCCAGATTAAGACAATATTTTTCTTGGTAGATACAATTTCAACTAGAAAAGATGGCTACTAATCCCATATCACATCGATAATGATGCATTAAACGTATATGAAACCATGCATGAACTCCATGTTAGGGTCCAACCCTAATCGCTTTATTTATGTAATAAACCCAATAGGGTCGAGTCATAGTCATAGTTAGTTAAAGAGTCAATAAAGTTCGTATTAATAATTGTAAGTGGTTAACCCGCATTTAAGAAAGGGACCACAGTTAGTTGCAAATGAGCCATAATTAATAAATAAATGTTGAAGTTTCTAAGTGTAACCCATTAGAAACCCCTCCATGCACTTTACTTATTTATTCCTACCTACTTGTTCTGTTACTTAGCAAGTTATTTACCATGTAAATACTGAAAAGAAATACAAGTGCATGCTCTACACATAAAAGATCATAAACTAAAGGAAACAAAAACAAGCACACAAATGACACCATTATTTTCGAACTAATGTCCCCAAAAATCCCAATGAGGGAAAACTGGAGAAGCTATCTGAGGGTTTTATTATTAAGCAACTCTTTTCTGAGTACACTGGATGGCCAACTAGCTAACCCAATAGAGATAAAAAATCTGGCAACAATACCACTCTTCAGAAATAGGTATTCGGAAAGTCCACTCCACTAAATCCCTCTCGAGCACATTTTGAAGCCCAGCTTCAACCTTGCTAGCCTCTACATCAGCCCAAAACCCTCTTCGTCAGCCTACTCAGGGTGCGTAGCCTCTCTGGCTATCTACGTCACTCCTGCAGCCTTTGCATGGATGACACAAGCCCCTTCTATCTCTGCACAGTATCTATTGACTCCGTGTGGCTCCCTCTGGCTCTGCGTCTACCTCTCTCTGCTTCTGTGTTGGTCTCTCGGCATTGTCCCTGCCTCTTTGCCTCGTACTCACTGCCCCTTGCTACAACTGATCACTGATTTTATCTCTCTTAGAAAACCCCACTCTATAGAATAGAATGACTGATCACTTTAGTGTGCCCTCCATGTGACCCTCAAACCTCCTTTTATACTTTTCTTGTTGACATATCAATGACTGAGATTAAGTCCCTAATCAATAGCTAAGATTAGATCTGGCTTGATCGATGCCTTTTGGACCATTCTAACATAGTTTTATATTAATCCACATTAATATTCTAATTTCCCTGAGTTTAGACTTAGGGACTCCCTTAAAAATATTAATTATTTTAATATTTCTTAAACTATTTAGAATCTTCTAAAACCCTTTCTGGGTATTGGATATCTCATGTGCCCAAAACTCTCCACCAAATTTTGTGGCTACAGTACATCCAATGCTACCCCAAATCAACACTCCCTCTTAGAGAGGACTATGCTCTAACAATACTTCTCATTGAGTATCACCCTGATCATCCAGCATCGGTCCCTGTGCTAATGCTAGGCCTGCTACCCATCATCCTCTGCAATGTTGCATCCTATACTCCTTCCCATGGCTCTGCCACTGCCACATCTGCATTTGTACAATAACTCCCTCTGCATCTGTGCTACTGCTCATGGCTCTGCCACTGCCACTGTTACATCTGCACTGCATCGCCTCTCACCATGATGCATCATGCTACCCACTATTACACTGCAACTTAGTTACTGAGAAGTAAGTATCTGATCTCCCAAATCTGACCTCTTTATTTTCCTAGAGACACTTGTTGATGCTAAAGCTACCTCTGCCATTGACAAGTGCTCCCTCTCTAAGATTTGCACTGCTGAAACAACTCCATGCATCTCGTACCATTGCACACCTCTCTGTGCCATCCTTCACTGGTGCAACACTTCTGTGTCTCTCGCACTACTACAACCTGTTAGCCTTGTGTTGTCTTGTGAATTATGCATTATATCTCTCACTATTGCTTCATCCACATCTACCTCTACCCACATCTACCAATCTTGATACTCCTCTTGAAGGCTCCCGTAGCATGGTCTAATCCAATAGGTTGGGTACCTCGAGTATCTTACCCCTCGTCGCCTTTATTCCGTCTGACTATAGCTCGATGTCTCCCCACTTCTTCTGAACTGGCACATGAGCACTCATGGCAGATAGAACAGTCAGGATCTTGGCCTTTCAGATGACAAAGTTGGATGCCTCATCCAACCTTTCCCGATCCCTCAGCCCATTCATGGCCATCACCCTTCTCTTCTTGTTGACTCCATTGAGTCTCTCTATTTCCCTCTTGGAAGTTCTCTGTTCGACTCCTGCTGAGTCTACTTCCCACCTAGAAGTTCTCTATTCGACTCTTGCTGAGTCTACTTCCCGCTTGGAAGTTCTCTGTTTGTCTCCTGTTGAGTCTACTTCCAGCCCGGAAGTTCTCTATTCAACTCCTGCTAATTCTCTGTACTTGCCATCTAGAAGTTTTCGGTTCAACTCCTGCTGAGTCTCTCTACTTATGATTTGAAAGTTCTCTTCTAGACTCTCTATGAGTTTTGATTTCCCTCTTGGAAATCCTTTTTCCAGCTTCAAGCTTCCCCTCTCCGATCATGTATGAAACAACAACACTAATCCAGATTTCTTGGCTAGAAATCTACCTCGCCAGCAACTCCCTCTACCTTGGCCTTGCCTTGTTAGGTATTGTTATGACTATAGTACCCCACTAGCTCCACTCTGCAACTTACCCTCAACATCCTAAACCCCAGCAAACTGAAGGTTAGAGCTCCTAGGCTTTGCGCAATCCTGCCACCGACAATTTAGCTTCCTCAACCAACTATGTTAGCCCTTTTGGCCTCTGCGTGGCTCTGAGTGAGCCTGTCTTTGCCTCCCTCAACCTATGACCTGCCTCTTATTGGCTCAATATTGATGATGTAGGTATCGTGTCACCCCGTCCTTGCTGCTACTCTACTAGGAATAGATTTTGTCACTCAAGACAGTTGTTTTATTCTACTATTGCTCTGGTCAGTTGATGTCCTCAGTTCTCCTGTGATCTGCAACCATGATCTGATACCATGTTGGAATTTCTACGTCTGACCCATTAGACACCCTCCATGCACTTTACTAATTTATTCCAACCTACTTGTTCTGTTAATTAACAAGTTATTTACCATGTAAATACTGAAAATAAATACAAGTGCATGCTCAACACATTACAGATCACAACTGAAAGAAACAAAAACAAGCACACAAATGACACCATTATTTTTGGAATAATGTCCCCGAAAAAACCCAATGCAAGAAAACTAATGCAGCTATCTGAAGGTTTTATTATTAAGTAGCTCTTTTCTGAGTACACTAGGTGCCCAAATGGCTAACCTAAGAGAGATAAAAGAATCTGGCAGCAATACCTCTCTTTGGAAATAGGTATTTGGAAAGCCTACTCCACGAAATCCCTCTCCAGCACAATTTGAAGCCCAACGTCAGCCCTGCTAGCCTCTACATCAGCCTACTAAGCTACGTAGCCTCTCTAGCTCTCTGCATCACTCTTGCAGCATCTGCATCACTCCTGCAACCTCTGCATCACTCTTGCAGCCTCTATGTGGATGATGCAGGCCCCTTCTAGCTCTGTGTAGTCTCTATTGCCTCTATGTGGCTCCCATGTTATGCAAAGGACCACTATTCATTATGCTCTTGAAGGTCATTTATCTATAAATAGTCATAGTTAGAAGGGAGAGATCATCGAGTCTTATTTTGTAATCAAGCTCTCCTCTCATGGAGTTTGTCCCCTTCAAGAGGTGAGTGAACATTGCTTTTATCTCTAAATAATAAAATACTTGTTGTTTTTCTCATTTTATTCTATGCTCTTGGTTGTATTTCTTCACATATTTGGTATTCTGGAATTACTCGCAGGTCAAGGACATAACAAGTGGTATCAGAGCGCTTTCCAGGGCCATGGTACCTTCATTTTTGTAGAATTTTGTTTAGGCTAGAGACATGTTCTAGCGCCTTTAAACGACAGGATCTTCCATTGAGCGCATAAAATTGCAGATTTCGGGAGTAATGCACACAAGAAATACAAGAGGTGGTCATGCTTGTTGGACTCCCTTGTAACCTTTGTGGGTACCCCTTCGAGTAGTAGTGCATAAGACAGAACTATGCACGGAATGCACTTCCACATACCCTCTAGGTATATAGAAAGCCCCCTAGGCGCACCTCCCCGGGACACTTACAAGAGAATTAGCCCATAAGATTCAGGATGATGAGCTAATTGCAGTGGTACCATTCACTAGTCAGCCTCATTTTTTGGGCGGTCCCAAGTTTTTTCGGAGTGACTTCAAGTGAGCGAGATCTATGTATGGTTGAAACCAAAGCTCATGTCATGGCCAATGAGAAGATCGAGTGCCTTGAATCAAGGTTGGATTTGTTTAAGGAACAAGTGGATGACATTTCAAAATATCTTAAACTAGTCACTAAGATCATGGCAGGGTATCATCAGGAGGCACATAGTATTGATGAACACCTCGAAGGAGAATCTAGCCATCATATTCACTTCCATGGAAATCACTAACATTCCCTCCCTCAATCACCCAAGCTAGACATGTATAATTTGATGGCTCTAATCTAGTAGTATGGGTAGCACAAATGGAACGATATTTCACCCTGAATGATATCTGCGATGATCAAACTAAACTACGTGTGGGAGCCCTTTACCTGGACCAAGAAATATGGAAATGGTGGTAGTTGCATGTGAAATGTTATCCCAGGAACATAATGTGGTAGGTTTTCTCAAAAGCCCTTTGTGACCACTATGACTGAAAATCTAATTTTTCGGGTTGTCTCACTAAGCTCCGAAAGACATGCACAGTAAAATACTACATTGCAGCCTTTGAGACATTGAACTTCAGAATGGAATGTCTAGGAGATGAATTCTACTTGGAGTGTTTCATGAGTGGTCTCAAAGAATCCATCCAAGCACATGTCTAGATGCACCACCCACCTACATGGATAGATTCTTGCAAAAAGGATGTTGAGGTAGAACTTTCCTTAGCTGCCCAGTCTACTCATCCAAATTTTGTAGCCAAGCGATGTTCCACCCAGGCTCAGGGCCCTACCCAAACACTTAAGGTTCAAAAGATGTCTCCAGTAGAAATGGATGAAAGAAGAAAACAAGGATTGTGCTACAACTATGATGATAAATACTCCCAAGGGCATAAATGAAAGGAACCAAAATTCTTTCAAATTGACGTTACTGCTCACAGCTCATCTAAGGAAGCCCCACCCCTTAGGGGGCCAAAGGATGAAGTTTAGGAAACCGAACAGAACAATGATCTCATAGCTATGCGAAATGAACCATTTATCTTGCTACATGCTTTGGCGGGCATTTCTACCCCCCAAACTCTCAAAATCATAGGCTTCCTTAAACATCACCCTATAGTAGTATTGATTGATACTGGCAGCACTCATAAATTTATCCATAAGCGAGTCACCAAAATTGGTCATTGTTTTGTAAGGGCAGTGTCCAATTTACAAGTCCTTATTTTTGATGGGGGGACAATGAAATGTGAAGGCTGTTGTGAAATATTAAACTTCAGATGGGAGACTACCACCTAAAGACCCACATGTTAGTGATTAACATGGGTGATTGTGACATTGTCTTGGGTGTTGAATGGCTTCGCACACTAGGCCCTATCACATTGGATTTCTAGGCCATAGAATCCACTACTCTTCATATTCATCCTGAGATGCAATAGGTCTTAAACTGCCACCAATAGGTATTTGACAAACCTAAAGAGCTTCCACCCTCTAGAGGGGAACATTATCATAGCATCACTTTGGTCCCGGGGTCCCAACCGCCTAATGTGTGCCCATATCGATATCCTTTCACCCAAATGAATGAAACTGAAAAAATCATCAAGGAACTCCTTGAAGCAGGTGTTATTCATCCTAGCATCAGTCCTTATTCATCACCTGTTAGGTTCCTATAATACTAGTGATTCCCCCATTACTATTGTCATTGTATCCCTTATTGTTATTATTGTGCCCCTATTGCCCCTATATTGTTATTAGTGTGCCCCATAGAAACCCACTATTGTTATTCTTGTGCCCTTATGTTATTACTATTAGGTTGACTTGATTATATTGTGACCCATTAGACTCCTATATATGAAGGGAGGTTTAGTCATTTGTATCATCCAAGAATTGTTCATTTGTGTAATTTAAAGGAGGTTTTCCCCTCAAAGAGGTTGAATTCTAAGGCGTTGATCAATCTTTTCTATCTTTTTGTGAGCTAGTTTCCTAACATTTGGTATCAGAGCTTTAGATTCTAGTGTTTCGCTACTCCAAACAGGTCATCATGGAATTTTCGCTATAACATTTTTTTGCGATGTTTCAGAAGCTAAACAAAAAACTTATTTGATCCAAAATCATTCTAAACTTCAGGTCCGAATTTCAGAGCTTGTCTCACTATATTTTCAGAGATATCATTTGAGGTATTTATTGTTTTTGCAGACTCCCGAATTACATTCCAAAAAACTGACCTAGGGAAAATTATCATATCTTTTGTTCTAAGCATCAGATAGAAATTTCGTTAGAATTTTTAGAAAGAGGATGGCTTGTACTTTTTAGTATATCCATTTTAGGTACTAAGGTCAAAACAGTGACATGTGGAACTTCATACAAGTTAGCTCTGCTGAACTAGTCTATAATCAGGTCATTGTACGAGACTTGGCATAACTCTTCCTTGGAGAATCCAATCTTGATCAAACTTGGGGGGTTAGAAAGAGGACTCAAAGGGTTACTGCAGAATGAGATTTTAGATATTCAAGATCCCAAATTACAGATATACAACATATTCAATATCAAGCTCTTACAAAGTGAAAAAAAGGTATACAGTTTTTTTTTAAATTTTGCATAAGATTGGTTCGAAAAATTAATTTGAAGGAATTTAAAGAGAATACTGAAGAATTATTAGCATTAATTGATGCTCTGAAGAAAGAAAATGGAAACACATAGTAAGAAACCTGAAATATATAGCATGACTCGTGAAGAAGAGGAAGAAATGCAACATGATATATCAAAATTACAAGACCAAGTACAACAAATTTCACTCTCACGAAAAGTAACTGAAGCCAAGATGAACGGCATGGAAGCTAATATGAATGACATGCAAGTTAAGGTGGATGGCATGGATGCTAAGATGAATGGAATGGATGCTAAGATGGAAGAATTGAAGATAATTTTGAATAAGTTGCTACAAGAAATGGCCACTAATTGTGAAAGGGTAGTAAAGGAAACTCAATATGAGAAAAAAAGAAATGTTACTCATGATATCATAAACTCTAATTTTGGATTGAAGACCCAAAATGTTCCAAAAATCGATATGAGGAAGTTTTATGGCAAGGATCCCAAAACATGGATATATAGATGGAGCAATTTTTTGATCTCCATAATGTGAAAAACACACAAAAGGTACGTATTGCAACTTTATATTTGGAACCAAATCAGTTTGTATGGTATCGATGGATTTTCTCTCATAAACAAATTGTCACTTGGGCAATTTTTACGGAAGAAATGATAGCATCTTATGAGGTACAAAAAGCAACACCTTTTTTAGTCAATTGATAAATCTCAAACAAAAGGGTTCAATGATGGAGCACATTGAGGACTTCCAAAAATTGAACATAAGGGTAAAAGTTATTTCAAAGGAGCATAGGATTTATGTGTTCATAGGGGCTTTAAAGGATAATATCCAACATGAGGTTCACCATTGGGAACCTAATTCATTGGAGAATGCATTCAGGTTAGCAAGAAAAATGGAAATCAAAATTATGGAAACTAGGAAGCCTACCACTCACAACTATAAATATGGAAGTGTTTTTTCCCCTAGCCTTCCACAACCTATAAGGTTGACACCACAAAAATTGGAAGAAAAAAGAGAAAAAGGGATTTGTTACAGCTTTGATAGAAAATACACTAAAGGTCATAAGTGTGCTAAGAAGAAATTATTCTACATAGATTATGAATATGAGGAAGAAAAGGAACAATAAATGTCAAAAGAAGAGGATATACTCTAGGAACAAACCCTATATAAGGAATAAATGAATCTGACCATATCTTGTAATGCATTGGCAGGAATTACCACTCCTGAAACTATCAAGATAGAAGGAAATATTAAGAAGAAAAAGGTAATAGTTTTGATTGATTCGGGAAGTACCCATAATTTTATTCATTGTAAGATATCCAAGGAATTGAATTGCTTCCTATATCCAGCACTAGAGTGTCAAGTGATGGTTTCAAGTGGAAGAACCATAAATTTCTCTGGAAACTGCCATAATCTAAAGCTATCCATGGGAGAATATGTATTGAATAGCCTAATTCTTTCCATTCCAATGGGTGGTGCCAATGTTTTACTAGGAGTCCAATGGCTACAATCCTTGGGTACAATAGATTTTAATTTTTAAGAACTTTTCATGAAATTTTGTGTGGAAGGAAAGGAAGTTGAATTAAGGGGTATTACATGGAAACCAGGAAAGATAATCAAATCTAATGACATAACAAAGCTTTTAAAGAAGGAACAATGAGGCGTAATTGCACAATTCTGTTCGTTAGAGGTTTCCACATCGAAGTAATCTATTTCTCCCAATCTCCAAAAATTATTGGACAATAATTCCAAGGTATTTGAGACTCCCAAAGGCCTCCAACCTATTCGTGATCATGATCATGATATTCATTTGATTCCAAGAAGTGTTCCTCCAAACGTTAGGCCATACAGATATCCCTATGCCCAAAAGAGTGAAATTTAACGGATGGTTGCAGAAATGCTAGAGGCTAGTATAATTCAACCTAGTCAAACTTCTTTCATTGCTCCAGTAGTATTGGTGCACAAGAAGGATGGATCATGGTGCATGTTTCCGAAATATAGGGAGCTCAACAAGCTCACTATTAAAGATAAATTTCCCATCCTGTCGTTGATGAATTATTGGATGAATTACATGGATCAATTTACTTCACCAAATTGGATCTTCACTCAGGATAATGAAGACTGAAGACATTCTGAAAACAACATTCAAAACTCATGAGGGTCGTTATGAATTTTTGGTCATGCCTTTTGGCCTTACCAATGCACCTTCTACATTTCAAGGTTTGACTAATTCCATTTTCAAACCCTTCCTTAGAAATTTTTTGTTAATACTTTTTGATGATATACTAATCTACAGCAAGTCTTGGAAGGATCATGTTGAACATGTTGACAAGGGGTTCAAACTATTAAAGGAGAAAAAATTATATGCAAAAAGCTCCAAATTTTTCTGTGGAGTACAAGAGGTGGAATATATAGGTCATATTGTATCTCATGAATGTGTTAAGGTAGACACTAGAAAAATCAAAGCCATTAAGGAATGGAAAATCCCCACATCCATAAAGCATATGCGAGGTTTTCTAGGGTTGACAGGGTATTATTGCAAGTTTGTTAAGAATTATGGGAGAATAGAAAAACCTCTAACAACATTACTGAAGAAAGATGAATTTTCATGGACTCTAGAAGCAACAATGGCCTTCGAATATCTTAAAGAGGCAATGTGCCAAGCACCGATCTTAGCTACACTGGACTTCATAAAAACCTTCATTGTGGAATGTGATGATTCAAGAAATGGAATTGGTGTTGTTTTAATGCAAGATGAAAAACCCATTGCTTTCGAAAGTCATCCAATCAAAGGAAAGTATTTACACAAAGCTATTTATGAGAAGGAAATGTTGGCAATACTACATGCACTTAAGAAATGGCGACCCTACCTAATGGGAAGAAACTTCAAGGTAAAAATGGATCATGATAGTCTTAAATACTTTTAGAACAAAGGTTATCCACAGAAGAGCAACAAAAATGGATCACAAAGATGTTGGGTTATGACTTTGAAATCATCTACAAAAAGGGGAAGCAAAATGATGTGGCAGATGTACTCTTAAGAAAGGACGAGGATGTGGAAGCATTGTTGTACGCCATTTCTATTATCCAACTAGATTGGATAAACGAACCAAGGGATGAAAGGAAGAATGATGAAGAAGTGTGCGCAGTCATTCAAAAGTTACAAAAATATCCCAGTACATAGGATACATGTAGCTAGAAAAATGATTCGTTATGGTACAAACATCAGTTATACCTATGTACGAATTCCGAACTCAAACAAAAGATTCTTATGGAATTGCACACTTCTCCCTTAGGAGGGCACTCAGGATTTTTAAAAACTTACCATAGGTTAAGAAGGAATTTTTTTGGGATGGCCTTAAATCGAATATTCAAAATTTTGTGGTGGAATTTTTGGTTTGCCAACAAAATAAAGTTGAAACAATTAAGACCCCAGGTCTATTAGAACCTTTATCCATTCCAAGCCAACGTTGGGAGGAGGATTCAATGGATTTTATCATAGGTTTACCCAAGTCTGAAGGAAAGAGTGTCATGATGGTGGTAGTTGACAAACTTACCAAGTATGCCAACTTTTGTGCATTATCGTATCCATTTAAAGCCAATACAATTTCTAATGCATTTACGGAAACAATTCAAAAGCTACATGGAAACCCAAACATTATTTTAAGCAATAGAGATCCCATTTTCACTAGAAATTTTTGGACAAAATTATTTTCTTGTCTTGGTAGTCAGTTAGCTCATAGCTCATCTTTTCATCCTTAGTCTGATGGGAAAACTAAGATAGTAAACAAATTTTTGGAAGGATATCTTCGTTTCTTTGTATCTGATAAACAAACACAATGGGTCAAATGGTTGCCTCTAGCTGAATGGTGGTATAACACTTCCTTCCATACTACAGAAAAAATGACCCCATTTATGGAACTTTATGGATATCATCCACCATCCATCACATCATATTTAAGAGAAAATTCTAAGGTTCAAGCAGTGGAACATCACATTGAGCATCAACAACAAGTTCTCCAACTCTTAAAGGAAAACCTCACATTGGCACAAAATAGAATGAAACAACAAGCATATCAACATCGCAATGAAAGAAGTTTTGATGTAGGTGACTGGGTATTCCTACGGCTACAACAATATAAAAAATGTCCCTCAAGCAAGCTAAGAAGGATAATAAATTATCACCAAAGTAATATGGTTCGTACAGGGTCTTGCAAAATATTGGTACTATGGCATAAAAATTGGATCACCCTTCAGCTTCCCGAGTGCACCCAGTTTTCCATGTTTCTTATTTAAATAAGGTTATATGTGACAAGCTCCAAGTTCAAACAATTTAACGGGAAGCAGACACAAAAACAAAAATTTGATAGCGACGAAATCGATCAATTTTGGAGTATCTCATCAAGTGGAAGAACGTATTTGCTGAAGATTCCACATGGGAGGATGAGAATTTTATATAGAAGAATCCATAGCTACTCAAGCGTTAAGGAAAACGCTTTTTGGAAGGAGAGGGGCATGTTAGGTCCCTATAATACTAGTGATTCCCCAATTACTATTGTCATTGTATCCCTTATTGTTATTATTGTTCCCCTATTATCCCCATATTATTATTAGCGTGCCCCATAGAAACCCACTATTGTTATTGTTGTGCCCTTATGTTATTATTATTAGGTCAGCTTGATTATATTGTGACCGCTTAAACTCCTATATATAGAAGGGAGGTTTAGTCATTTGTATCATCCAAGAATTGTTCATTTGTGTAATGTAAAGGAGGTTTCCCCCTTGAAGAGGCTGAATTCTAAGGTGTTGATCTATCTTTTCTATCTTTTTGTGAGCTGGTTTACTAACATCACCAGTGGTCATGGTGCTAAGGAAATATGGGGAATGGTGCATGTGTTTGAACCTTTGGGCCCTCAACATGCTCATTGTCAAAGACAAATTCCCTATTTCAGTCGTTGATGATCTGATTAATGAACTACATGGTGCTCAATTCTTTACGAAGCCAGATCTTCAGTCTAGCTATCACCAAATACACATGAAAGAAGTAGAAATTCCCAAGACTGCTTTCCAAAGTTATGAAGGCCATTATGATTTCTTGGTTATGCCATTTGGTCTCTGTAATGCACCACCTACTTTGCAAAGCCTCATGAATCACCCGCTGAAACCATATCTCCAGAAATTTGTCCTTGTTTTCTTTGATGACATTCTCATCTATAGCCTAACCTGGGAAAAGCATCTTCATCATGTAGACCTAATCTTGCAACTACTCCAGAATCACAAATTATTTTCAAATTGTCCAAGTGTTCTTTCGGTGTGGAAGAAGTTGATTATTTCAAACACATTTTGGGTCATCAAGGTGTCATGATTGATCCCAAAAAGATACAGGTAATTCAAGACCAGCCCCAACCAAAAACCTTGAAGAGCTTGAGGGGACTCTTGGGTCTCACTAGCTACTATCACAAATTTGTCTGCAATTATGGTCACATTTCTAAACCCCTTACTAACCTTCTCAATAAAAATTCATTCCTCTATATTGATGTAACACAACAGGAATTTTTGGCTCTCAAATAGGCCATGTGTTCCACTCCAGTATTGGCACTACCCAACTTCACCAAATATTTTGTGATTGAATGTGATGCTTCAAGTACTAGTATTGGTGTTGTCTTAATGTAGGAAGGTTGACCCTTAGCTTTCACCAGCCAGCAACTGAGTGGGAAACATCTGGGACAATCTACCTATGAGAAAGAGATGATGGTCATCTTACATGTAGTAGATACCCGACGACCATACTTATTGGGGCGGTGTTTCCAAATCTGCACAAACCATCAAAGTCTCAAATGTTTTTTGGACCAACGTTTATTATCGCCACAACAAAATAAATGGTTGGCCAAAATGTTGGGATATGATTATGAGATAATTTACAAGAAAGGGCATGAAAATGTAGCAACAGATTCTTTATCACACCAATTTAAGGAGGAAAGCACCCTGTTATCAATCTCTCTTCCCATACCAGATTGGACTGAAGAAACCCGCAAGGAATGGTTTTCACTGAGGATGAAAGCACCCTGCTATCAATCTCTCTTCCCATACCAAATTGGATTGAAGAAACCCGCAAGGAATGGTTTTCACACTCCTCTCTCTCCCAACTCATTAATAGCTTGAGAGCGGATCCTAATTCCTCAGTTGAATACTTTTGGAAGGATGAGATTCTTCGCTACAAGAATTGCGTGGTTATATCACCGAAATCCACCCTCAAAACTCGCATTTTGGTAGAGTTGCACAAATCTTCCACTACAAGGCATGTAGGCTTTTAGAAGACTTATGTTTGCATTCATTGTTCTTTCTTTTGGAAAGACATGAAAAATAACATTTTTACTTTTGTAGCTGAATGTGATGTGTGTCAATGCCACAAAGGAGAAACAGTCAAGTTATCAAGAGCCATACAACCATTTCCAATCCCTGCCTCCATCTGGATGGATGTTTCTATGGGTTTCATTACTGGTCTCCTAAAGTCAGGCAACGAATCCTTCATCATGGTGGTTATGGATAGACTTTCTAAACATGCTCATTTTTGTGCTCTACCCCACCTATTTACCCCCACTTTGGTGGTTCAAGCTTTCATGGACTAGATTTTCAAACTGCATGGCATGCCAACTTCCATTGGGTTTAATCGTGACTCGACTTCCACCAACACATTTTGGCAAGAACTTTTCAAGCTACAAGGCACCCAACTTTGACTAAGTACTTCCTATCATCCCCAAACTAATGGTCAAATTGAAGTAGTCAAAAAATGTTTGGAGACATACCTAAGGTGCTTCACTTCAGAAAAGTACCATCAATGGGTACAATGGCTA
Source organism: Pinus taeda (assembly GCA_000404065.3). Taxonomy (NCBI): domain Eukaryota; kingdom Viridiplantae; phylum Streptophyta; class Pinopsida; order Pinales; family Pinaceae; genus Pinus; species Pinus taeda. The sequence goes on from APFE030646846.1 coordinate 296,108, forward strand.
CCTTTAGTTGAATGGTGGTATAATACTAACTATCATGAAGCCACCAAGATGACTCCATATGAAGCAATGTATGGCCAACTCCAACCTTCACCTATTTCTTATATCCCTAGATGCTCTAAGGTGCAAGACGTTGATCAACTCCTATAGAACCATGTTGCCATGCTAGCTCATCTGAAACATAATCTCCATCAAGCTCATAACCGAATGAAGCAACAGGCGGACCAACATTGTTCAGAGTGTACATTTCAATAATTTGATTAGGTATTATTGTGGTTGCAACCATATAAGAAAACAATGCTCGAAGAAAAGGATTTCCAGAAATTAGCTCCAAAATTCTATGGACCTTATCAAATACTTCAATTCATTGGAGCAGTAGCCTACAAGTTGGCCTTGCCACCAACTTCAAAAATCCATCCAATGTTCCATGTATCATGCCTTAAGAAAATTGTGGCAAACAATTGCATAATTCAAAGAAGTCTACCAAAATTGGATGAGGAAGTTTCAATCTGGCTCCAACTTGACTAGGTCCTCGATACTCGTGAAAGAAATTTGCATGGCCGGACAATCAAGGAAGTCCTCATCAAGTGGAAAGACACCTCTCCAGAAGATGCGACCTGGGAACCAACCACTATTCTTTAGTAGTTTCCGCAGCTTCAGCCTTGAGGACAAGGCTGCTTTTGATGGGGGAGGGCATGTTAGGGTCCAACCCTAACCCATTTATTTATGTAATAAATCCAATAGGGTCGAGTCATAGTCATAGTTAGTTAAAGAGTCAAAAAAGCCCGTATTAAGAATTGTAAGTTGTTAGCCCACATTTAATAAAGGGACCACAATTAGTTGCAAATGGGCCATAACTAATAAATAAAGTGGTTAACAAATGTTATGGAAAGGACCACTAATCGTTAGGTTCTTGAAGGTCATTTAGCTATAAATAGTTGTAGTTAGAAGGGAAATATCATCGAGTCTTATTTGTAATCGAGCTCTTCTCTGCTAGAGGTTTCCCCCTTGAAGAGGCAAGTGAGCATTGCTTTTACCTCTGAATAATAAAATGCTTATTTTTTTTCTCATTTTATTCTATGTTCTGAGTTGTATTTCTTCGCATATTCGGTATTTTGGAATTACTCGCAGGTAAAGAGAATAACACTCCATATATCTTAGTAACCCATTGATAATCAATCCATTCACATGTTTGGGTTTAACCCCAACTTTTCAAGCACATCCTTTCCAAACATGCCTTTAAGTCATTTAACATATTTCTAGTGATTTGTCTTAAAGAAAATATAAATGAATATAAGAAAGCATTATTTTTCTTTCATGAGTTACTAAATGGCATAATAATATTAATATTAATGTCCTTTATGCAACCAATATGCTTTCAATTCAACATACACAAAAGTTCAACATGCATGCAAAATCAACATTCTTACATCATCAACCTACAAGGAAGCATGTTGGCCCATTAGGCCCTAGTGTTATAATTTTCTTTGATACCATATGTAAGGTCCCACCTTAACAACCATAAATAATATAGAGAATTAAAGGTCACATTGAACACTAATGCTCATTTTTTTTTCATAATATGACTTATTTATCGTGTAATCATGTTCCTTCATTTGTTCAATATAAGAATATAATATAAGATGTCATGAATAATGTTTCCTTAAAACCAATTCCAAAACACATTTCTCCTAAAGTTTAAAAGAAACATGTTCTCTTTTCATACTTATATGTGAGCTTTAAGTAAGACTCAAAATAAATTTCACCATGTTTCCATGTGTGAACATTAAGCTTAATCAATCTATTTGATCCCTTAGATTATTCTAAATAGGTTCCACTTATTGACTCTTAACATAATAAAAACAAAATTATGCCACAAGAACCTTAAATATCATGCTTCTATTACAAAAATCATGTATAATGGTATGAGTATTAACCTACCTATAACATGGTAACTGAAGGAGGAGTATGCATCTCTTCATCAAAAAATATAATAAATATGATATTATTATGAAATGGAAAAATGGAATCAAAAAATATGTTGACCCAACAACATTTCCAAATTCATCAACTAAAAATTCTCAATCCCAATCATTAAGGCAAAACAATTATTTGCAAAATGACCTTGCTTCAATCATGAGATTTGTATAATAAATATTGCAACAAGAGCAACTACTGTTACAAATTCAGAAACATATTATTCTTCAAAAAGTGTCAAGTAAAACAATAAATCTACCAAAAATGGGCATAAATAGTTGTTTTATACAATCATTCAAACATAAACCTTCACCCATGAATACATGCAACTTGGGAAACTTATTATGCTCACTTGCACAAATAATTAAATCCTACAAAATTGGTTACTCTAAAATTGTTTCTAGCAACAACCCCCCTTTTTTTCATGATAGCTTTAGATGATAAAATTGACAACTGTCATACTAACATATTCTTGATTTTCACTTCAACAACTTTATTAAATTGATTTTAACATTCATACAAAAATTTGTAGACATAGGAAGCTACATCCATTGAATAATCTATTCATAAATTTCTAATACATAAAAGCTACATTCATTAAGACATTTACTCTAATAATTGATGTGGGTAAAAACTACATCCATTGAGACCTTTTGGTAAACAATTTGCAAGCATGTAATCTACATCCATTGAGGCATTTTGTCAAACACTTGGCAGCCATAATCTCTTAAGGAAAATTTTGACAACAATTAACTAATATGTTTCCTCAACTTATTTGACTCATAAATTCATAAATTTAACTTCAAATGTTGGCATATTAAAACAAGAACTTTTAGCAAAAACTTGACAATAGGTAAACACATTTGGTAGCAACAGTCTACAAAATCACTCATATTTACGATATAGGTTCTAGAAAGTGAATTTTTGGAATCAAATTAGGAGTTACAGGATGTAATGATATGGATAACCCCTTATGTTGTCTTGAGCTATTATGAAACAACTCATGGATGCACATATTTGAAATAGAAAGGCCCCTGGCCCTAGAATCTCATTTCCAGATTTTGTCAAACATTTGGAATGCAAAATTCATATACAACTCTACATGAAGAAAGACAACCCAAAATAATGTTATTATGAGTTGTTCACTGAGTTTTTAATACCTATATTTAATTAAATATTGTATGACCTAAAAATCTATTTCCCTTGACATTATTTGACGAGCTTATTGTAGCCACTATTACAATTTTGCAAACACATGGAAACAATGGATAACATAATTTATACCAAAAACTTACAAACAATAAACTACGACCATTGAGGAATTTATTCAAAAATTTAGTGTGCGATCTTTTATACAAATCTAAGTTTCAATTAAACAATTTAGAGTAAGAAAGAACATGTAATAGATTACTAAAAGGCACAATTAAATGCTATCAAATATAGAATATTGGCTTCAAAAAATAGATATGACCTACTATGGACAAAATTTCATTATAAGAAGAATTTGAAACCCTTGGCAACACATTATTTTTTAAATTCCCTGCATGTAAATTCTGATACATAGCTTCCGTGAAAATGTTAACTCATTGTTGGTTAACTAAGAAATAAATATCTAAATATTTCATAAATATTCATAATTTTGTAATAACTTAAAGTATCAATTTGCAATAAATTCTAAATTCCCACAACACTTTAAAACTATTAAGAAACCAAAATTTCAAGAACATTTATATATATACCTGATAGTGCATATATATAACTCCAAAAATATGAGAGTATTCTCCATCTCCAATGCGCTTACCAACATATTATGAACCATCAGATTTCCACCCAACCATATCCAAGGATAACTTCTCCACCTCGAATCCCCGAGATGTAAGAGCTCAGAAGAAGTACCAAAATATAGCAGTAGAGAGATATACAAGACAAGTCGAGGAAGATAAGTTTCACTTCCTCTCAATATAACTCATAGTAAACTCCACCATGTAGAGATACTTAGTAATTTATATTGGAATTTCATATTAATTTCGACAAAATTTGGCTACTCCCAAAGTCTCCCCCTCTCATAGTCCTCTTCAAGTCCCTCCAACCTGTTGCATTATAATGCACCGCTCTCCCCCAAGTGAAAGGGCGTGAGATACATAAATACGTGGATACAAAAATTATTGTCATAAAGGAGGAGAAATATGCAAGGCTTGAGGAACAATAACATACTCCATTTAGAGGAGTGTAACTCATGAAATTAAGGAGAGGTATGGATGCCTTAGTTAAGGAGATTGTAACATATGCATTAAAAAGATTGTAAGAAGAATCCTTTATGACATTCCTTTAATGCAAGTAAGAGGAATATGCCATGTCTTTGATGAGTGCATAGGAGAGTGTAATGTATCATTAAGAGAGAGAGAGAGTTACATAGTCATGAGAGTCATCAAGGAGAGAGGTATGAAGTGATTGAGCTGATGAAGGTGACTGGTAATTCCTTTTCATAATAATATCATAGTATCATAAAGGATAACCATAATAATAATAATAATAATTAAGTCAAGATTGAGCTATTAGGATTGATTAATGATAAGTTAATTGATTTTTTCCTTTAAATAGATTTCATTACCAATTTATGCAAGGTGATTTACTATTTTTAGAAAGTCATACTTGAGATGTTAGACATGAGTTTATGTTTTTAGAATTTCACTCCAAAAATTTCAAAAATGATATTTTTATTAAGGAAATTCATCCCTTAGGCACCTATGAGTGGTATTTTTTCCAACGAATAGGGATTATCCATCCCTAGTACATGCATATATGTGCATTAGTAGATTGAGGACTCAACACCTTAATCTAATTGAAGGATTCAAGATTCCACATCTTGATCCTTTAAATATTCAGGACTCCATGCCCTAATCCTTTTATTATAGATACAAGACTTCATGTCTTTATCTTTCATGGATTTAGGACTTCATGCCCTAATTTCCATGGCTTCTCATCTACTCCTTTTTTAAACTCCATGCTTCACCTTCAGGTATTGATTGTGAGCTTATACCCATATGATGGTTTGTTGGTAAGGTCTTGTTCCTATACCAACAATTGTGCATGTTTTCTACAATCATTTTGGTTTTGAAGAAATGACTTCCACATTCATATATAATTTGAACATCCTTTTTTTCAAATAACAACATCTTGTGCCACATCATGCTCAGTAAAATATTAAGCATACATAATCATATAAATCATGTATCATAACTTCTACATGACTTCCATATTCATTTATAATAGGAGCATCCTTTTTGCAAATAATGAAATCCCCTACCACATGCTACTCAGTAAAATATTAAGCATGTATAACCATACAAATCATGTGTCATCCATAAATCATAATTAACCATATGTTCCACATAACCATGATCATCCATGGATCCATGTGTCTCAAACCTAGATTGCCATCCATTTCATACACCTATGTCTAAACTAGGATGCAAAAAAATAACATCAATAATATACACTTAACCGAAATCAATATTTATCATAAGCACATAGTAACAATGTGAACCAAACTAGGTCTGTAGCATACAATCATATAAATAATTGTGACATGCGTAATGTTTATATTAGTTCATCAAAATCACCCTCTCCATCTGTCATCAAATTTATCTCACCGAGAAGGGGCACTACATAGAGCATTAATGAACACAGGAGGAGTAGCGTCTTTAAATCCATTAAATTTATTGAATACCTTAAATGCCACCAAATTATTAGGGACTCTATGATGATTGTGAAGTGATGGCCTCCCGCCACGTATGAATCCTAATGGACAAGCGTATTAGTTGCGATCTTAAATACAATGGTTAATGTCACGATACGTGCCTTGGACTCCGGTTTTAGGGTTTGGAAAACTTGTTTAACCGGCTCTCACCTATACTAACCGGCCAGCACAAAACAAAAGGGCATTGACAACCCAAGTGTTAATCATTTCTCCTCCCGGTCCGCGGGTCACTCTGCCAAGTTCTTCAGCTGCTCTGTGTAAAAAACCCTGTTTCTTCTGCGACTATGCTAATGTCAGCTCTGTGGCTAACTCCGCCTCGAAAAGGTGTTAATGGTAAACTCCTTCGCCTGTAAGGGTTCAATCACTGTTTGCGTCGATTTTGCTACTGTGAGTATGGGTTTCTTATTTGTTTTCCGCCTCGATACTGGTTATTTACTTATGGTTCGATTTGTTTTGGGACCTAACAGGTCCGTCGTCCTCCCAGCTTTGGTTCAACTTCGATAACCAGGTATTAGCACTCGTTCCATGCTATTTTCACTTCGCCTCATTATATTTGGCCCTGATCGTCTCGGCCACTGTCCTCAGGTTATTATGTTTGGTGTGTTGGGTCTTCTCCTCGTCGCCTGGCCGCCTGGTAAACCCTAACACTTTTTATTCGCCTGTTTTCGTTACTGCTTTAACACAAATATTTGTATGTGCAGGGTTTAACTCCCCGTCGTTGGTTCTTGCAAGTGAACGCTGGTCCGGTTGTCAGTTTCGTGGTGCTGTTGCTCGCGTTGTTCCCTCGCTTCTCACGGGTAGTGACTTGATATACTCCTGTGGTGTTGTAGCTATAGTCTGTGTCGTTTCTTTAGGTTTTCTCTATGGCAGTAGGGAATGGTCTCGGTCTGCAATCTTTTGAAATGCCGTTGTAATCATAGCTTCGACTTTCTCTCTGTGTAATTTATTTAAATGGTGTCTGTGGTTTCAAACCCTCGTTGGTTTTTCTGGACTTCGGGTTCTGTGGATGCAATCCGGTCTTTGCTTCTGTTTGGGTGATAGTCGTGGGTTTCGAACCCCTGCTCTACTCAACTATTTTGGTTCACAGTTTTGAACCGAGGGTTTTGACCAAACCCTGGTCTACTTCTCCTTAACTGTTATGTATGTAAAGTATTCGGCCTTAATCGGTTAATCAATGATACATTTGCAATTTTCGTCCTGTAGAATACTCGGTGGATACCGAACTCACTTTGCATGCATTTTATGATACATGTGTTCAACTGTAATCTGGTTCCAGTTTATTATTCAGGCCTTATGGTTACATAAATTTATGGTTATGCGATGTCTATCTGTCTTTTACATATATTAAATGGAAAAGAAAGAAAGCTCTAGTTCTTATTACGTCGTTCTATTTGCCTGTAACTGTTCTTTACATTATCATGCGAAAAGGAAGAAAGGTCTTTATTCTCGGTTATAATGTGCTATCAGAAAAGTAGGATAATCGCTGTTGAAGTACCTGTTTTCTGTTCACATGTTCTGGTTTAGTTGCCTTTCTGGTTTTGTTGTAATTTTTGTAGCCTGAGTTTCTCCTGCCGCGCCTTTCTCTGGGTGTACACTTGTGTGTACAGTCGAGTCTGTGCGTTGGTGGGAGGGTGCTGTTTGCTTGCGCCCGCTCCACTTACAATCGACCTGACTTCTGCTGTGATGGAATTTACAGTACACAGAAATAATATGCCGGAACTTACAGTACACAGGAATAATATACTGTAGTAAGATATTTGTAACAGTGATGAAAATAACAAGTAATTTAATGAATCGTTATTTCTAGAAAATGACTATGTGTTTCTATTCTGTTTCTTCAAACTGAGAGAGGACCCTCTACAATCCTTTTCTTGTCCTTTTAATTCAGAGTGTCAAACTGTTCCTGTTCGGTTGGAACCAACCCAACAGATTGACAACTGTTTGCTAATAACTGTTCTAAACCAACACAATGCTCCTTGTAAAACAAAATCAAACTAATCCAGCAAATTAATGTTTTCGTTTCTAACTCCTAAGAAAAACAAAATAAATGCATGGCTGAATAAAAGTAAATAAAAACAGTAAATAAAGTAACCGACAAGGTGTCCAAATTCTGCTTGAGACTGCGCCTTACTCTGCCTCCTCAGAGCTGGATGCTCCTGCATCAGGCTCCCGGGGTGACAAAAAGTCATGGCTCCGTTCCATGAGGTCTTTAACAGAGTAGCCTGCCTTCTGGATCTGTGTCTCATTGAGCCATGAACTGTCCTCTATTGGACAGTTCCTCCACTTCACCAGATATCTTAAATATTCCTTCCTCCGTGTACGCTTTGCTACCTGTGTGTCCAAGATCCCCTCAATTTCGATGGGTGGTGCCATCGGCAACTGTCTCGTCCATACATCTCCTTTCAACTGGGTGTCCCGTGGTGTCCCTGCCGCCGCTTCATCTGCTGAACCTGCGATATAAGGGAACAGATCTGCCACATTAAAGATAGGGGAAATACCAATCCCTGGTGGCAACTGTATCTCGTAAGCGTTCGCAGAAAATTTGCGAATGATCTTGTAGGGTCCGATTTTCTTGAACTTTAGCTTGCTGTACGCTCGCTTAGGAAATCGCTCTTTGCGTAAGTACGCGAGAACTTCATCCCCGACATTAAACTGTACTTCCCTACGTTTGGTATCGGCTCGCTGTTTGTACTTCTGGCCGCTGTCCTGCAATTTAAGTTTTACCTGTTCATGTAGTTTGCTCATAGCTTGGGCGAAATCTTCTCCATCAGCACTCCGCTTCTCCAGTTTGCCCAAATCGCGTAACTCGTGCACTCCTCGCAGGTGCATGCCGTACAGTATTTGGAAAGGACTGTAGCCTGTGCTACGGTTGGGAGAATCATTATATGCAAATTCTGCTTGTGCCAACACACGATCCCAAGTATGAGAATTTTCACCTGTTAAACTTCTGAGCAAATTTCCCAGACTCCTGTTCACTACCTCTGTCTGTCCGTCCGTCTGCGGATGGTAGGCGGAGCTGAACTACAATTGAGTGTCTAGTTTCTTCCATAAGGTTCTCCAAAAGTGACCAGTAAATTTGACATCTCTGTCAGAAATGATGCTTCGTGGAAGTCCATGTAACCGTACAACCTCTG